>JAODAL010005162.1:0-147145 GCA_025379985.1 Phyllomedusa bahiana | reverse complement strand
AAAAAGTCAAAAAACACGTAATGTTTATGTTTTGGTATAATAAACGATATTTTTTGCACCTTTCAATTCACCTGTGGTGAATATAGAATTGCTGTTTTAAGATTTACGTAGATGCTGCATCAATGAACAATGCTGGGTGTGCAAAGTCAAAAAACACGTAACTGTTATGTCTCGGTATTATAAACGATATTTTTTGCACCTTTCAATTCACCTGTGGTGAATATAGAATTGCTGTTTTAAGATTTACGTAGATGCTGCGTCAATGAACAATGCTGGGTGCGCAAAGTCAAGAAACACGTAACTGTGATGTTTTCGTACGATACACGGTATTTTTGGCAACAAACAACCTGTGCTGACTACAAGATTGCTGGATTGTAATTTAACTGCAAGGTGGATATATCAACAGTCACAGATGTAATGGGTAAAATTGAAAATGAACACCTACTTGAAATGTATACTGATAATAAAAGTGGAGTTTTGCAGCTAACAAAGAGACCTGCAGTTACTAGAAATGATGTGTATCCAATATAAGTTCAGGCTGCCCAATATCCAGGAAATATTTTAATAGCAAACTGTTAATAATAAAGATATTCCACTACAATGTCTACACTAAGTCTTGGTGAACTTTATCCAGTGTTCTTTATAGATAGAGCTTGTCTGTGTTCGCCCGCGGCCCCCTCCCCCGCTCCCACCGCCGTGAATTTATAGCGGTAGATGCTGCTTTAAATTCTCTACCTAACTACATAAAATCTTCAAATCTCTAATCTAACTAAATTGGAAGGATCACAGCTAATAGTAGAGGTTTCTCTGTGCAGAAATAGACTAATTTCGCTGAGCTGTTTGGCCACAGGCAGAGCGCAGGTCCTATCCCTATGAGACGCTGAGAGACACTGAGGCTGAATCAGGAAACGCTGTTCTATGTAAAACGAGGTCATGGGATTTTCCAGCCAATCGCAACCATACACATCCCAGTCATGACGTCGCACACACATCTCACCCTGCTCTATTCTGTAATCTGATTTGCTGGCCGCCAAAATTACAGGAAGCCCGAAAAAGGCGCGATCTTAATAGATGATGCACAGATTTTAACCTTAATTATCGCATGATCTGGAAATTTCGATCACCATAAAAACCTTGCTGATTTCAACTTTGTCGATAAAAATCGCTTAACACTATTTAATACATGTGGCCAATTATGCTTTAAGTTAGTAAGACATTTTGGTCTATACAATAGTTTTTTAATTGTGAAAAATATTGCAAAAATTTGAAAAAAATTGCCATTTTCAAAGTTAAAAAATTTCTGCGTGTAAGACAGATAGCTATTTCACACATAATAGTTCATAACTAGCATCTACCATATGTCTACTATAGGTTGGCATAATTTCTTAAATCTCTTTTTTTTTTTTTTACATTAGGGGACATGTATGAAAACTGTCTAGCTCTAAAACTCACTTTAAAGCAACCAATCATAGTGCCCCTTTCATTTCATATGGTGCTCTGAAAAAATGAAAGGGGCGCTCTGATTGGTTTCTATGGGCAACAAAGTGAATTTTAGACCTAGACACTTTTCATATATGTGGCCCTTAGTATTAATTTTTCACATTTTCAAGAATATTTGCTACATAGATTCTTTTAGGGACCGGTCCAGTTCTGATGTGACTTTGAGGAGCCTGTATGCTAGAAACCCCCATAAATGACTACATTTAAAAAACTGCACCCCTTAAAGTAGTCAAAACAGCATTTAGGAAGTTTATTGCCCCATTAGGTGTTTCACAGAAATTAAAGCAAAGTGGAGGTGAAATTTAAAAGTTTTACTTTTTTGTTGCATATGTTCATCCATTTTTATCCATTGTTCACTGGAACACAGTAAATGTGACCAGAGAATTGCAACTCAACATTGATTTCCTCAATTCTGCCACATTTATAGATATCCCATATGTGGCCTTAGTGCGCTATTTGGCTCAACCACAAGCTTCAGAGTAGGAGGAGCACCTACTGGACTCTGAGGTCTCATTTTGTTATGATTTTCTTTAGGTGCCATTCCAGGTGCTAAAACTTAATAATCACCCCTAAACAGGCCCCTGCTTTACTCAGCAGGTCAATACGATTACGATACCCAATTTGTATTTGTTTATGTTTTACTGCTTTTACATAATGAAAATACTTTAATTCAAAGTCTGAGAGCCATAACTTTTTTATTTTTCTGTATACACAGCTGTGTAGGGGCTTGTTTTTTGTGGGATGAGTTGACATTTTTATTGGTATCATTTTTGGGGGAACAAGTCTTTTTTAACGCTTTTAAATCCATTTTTGAGATGGAAGGGTGAAGAAAATACTACAATCCTAGTAGAGTTTTTGTTTTTATTTTCAACAGCACTCACCATGCACTATACATGACAAGTTAGTTTTACTCTGTTGGTTCATATGATTATGGAGATACCCAATTTATATAGTTTTTGTTTATGTTGTAGTGCTTTAAAAAAAATAAAATAAAGAGTATTTATGCATCAACATCTTCTGATAGCAATAACTTTTTATTTTTCTGTATACCAAGTTGTATAAGGGCTTTTATTTTGCAGGAGGAACGGAGGTTTTATTGGTACCACTTTGGCATTTATATGATTTTTTGATTGCTTTTTATTCCATTTTATGTGAGCTCCAGCTGCTGTCGATGAAGCATGTTGCAAACGTGCGGGCCATGCTTGAGAGCCCGCAGGATGTCCAGGACGTACCTGTATGTCCATTTGCAGGAAGTCAGTTCCAGCTAGGACATAGAGGTAAGTCCAGTGTCGGGAAGGGGTTAACCTTACTTGGCCCATTGCTGATGTGCTGCACTGACTATAGCACCGTGGGCTTTATATCTCTATATTTTATAGTTTTGCTACAATTTACACAAAAAGGTGGCAAAATCACCTCAAATGTACTGCAGAGTAATACGGTGACAATTTGTGCAGAACTGTGTTGTTTCTGGCATGGTTCTACATAAATTACAGAAAAACCACTGCAGTTTTTGTGGTAAAACCTTGAGCTACACTTGTGCCGTAGCTATTTAACTAAACCTTCAGTTAAGGCCACTTTTCTGAGCTCCATAAAGCAAAACCATCTGCTCTTCCCCCTCATATTATGTTCCTATCTTGCACAATATTATGAATGTTTTATGTCTGTACATCTTTTATTTGTGAGATACAATAATGTAGACTACTACGCTATTTTTGTCACATAAATAAAATGTTAACCACTAAAACAGGCCAAGCATAGGCATTAGTTATGATTTGAACCCAGACTTTAATAATGATTTTACTGAAACTGTCGTCTGTATGTACAGAAACAGGCAAAGGCAGCAACTTTAGCCTTCCCTAAACTTAATTCTGTTGTCCCTAAACCATATTCAGCTATCCCAAAGGCAATGGATTTCTGAAAAATACCTCCCAACATTTACGAAATGTAAAGAATACATCAGGCTATGACTCTAACCACCTAACCATGCTCAAACAAATAACATCACATCAGGCCATGCCCCTAACCGAACACAATTATGCCTAGCCTCCAGTAATCCAGCATCAAATCAGTGTTGTTGCTAAAATGTATAAAGATGAATGCACCCCACCAAAATAATGTGTGTATATACATATGTATATATTGTAATGTCTCACTTGCGTTCAGACGCCAACTAGGACTGTCCTGGGGTTCCTTAGCTCCGGGATCGCCGCTTTGGTAAACGGAATTGCAGGCTGACACAGGGTTCTCTTTAAGTTTGATCTCCGCCAACTTTATTCTTCAACACAGGAAAACGTATACAGCATACAACACAAATAAACATCTAGGCCTTCTAGCCACTAGCTACACATCAGTGAGTCTCTCACAAACCTGCGGTCAGGACCTACCGTCCAGCACCAAAAGCACTGTACTCTCTAGTACACTTTAGGCTTCCCTCAAGCCTGGGGGTAAGAACGCCTTTCCTCATTTCCTCTGCTATTCCATCTTCTGGCAGCAAACCACACCTGCAGTCTTAGGGTTTTTACAGGCCTCCAGGGACCTGCCAAAAGCTTGTCCTGGAATGTGCGAACGGCAATCCATCACTAGCCGCATTGCAGCTATGCTAGCTACCTGTGTCAGTAACCGATGGTCACCGACGTCAAATAGGTGCCGTCCCCCACAAAAAACAGGTTTTTGGTGGCACGTCTGCAGCAGGTATACTGCTGTATTCCACCTAGTGGCAGGAACATGCGACTGCCTGCGGTCGCTCTGCCACAATATATATATATATATATATATATATATATATATATATATTAATATATATATATATATATATATATATATATATATATATATATATACTACATATATATACAAATCTACAAATTACAATATTGTCAATAATGCCACTATACCAATAATTCTGCTACACCATATCACCACTACATAGTGATTGAATATTACCACCTATTGTTGCTCAATAAAGCCCCTGTTCAGTTTGACACAGAACTTGTGATGTCCTGACCTGAATCTGAATTTTTTCTCTGACCCTAAGCCTATCATTATCTGTTACCCTAGCCCTAACCCTTAGTTGGGGGTTAAGGTTTTTTATGGGTTTTTACCATATACTCCACTATATTACACTGTGTTCCTGGTCCAACAGTGCTCTCAGTGTGGCATAAAAATCCTTAAAAACCCTAAACCCATATTTGTGCTAGGATTGTTTTTCTTTTTGGCAATTTGGCTAAAATTCAATTCCGGTTGACCTAAAATACATGTATTAGGGTCGAATTTGAAATATACAAAATTTTGTTTCCTTTTCTTAAGTTGTCTGCGTACTTGTAGCATAAAGTGATTAATAGGAGAACCTATTGGAAAAGAGAAGAACTTTTAGAAGTAGGAGATTTTGAGTCATGTATAAACAACAGAACTCTAGTACCTACAATATTTTTTTCTAAAATGAATCTGCCCATATCAACCAATCAGAGGTCATCGTACATTTTTTAAAATTGTTCTGGAAAAATTAACATTACTGAGATTGCTTTGGTAAACAATATCAGTTTTACTTTTATACAATTTTGATACATCAAATCTGCTCCAGTATTTCTGTTAGTTAATGCTTAAAGAGAACCTGTCACATAGATTATGCCGCCCTTGCTGAGGGCAGAACATGCTAGTGTCAGACCTGCTGTTTCCAGCGCTGTGTCTCTTATTCTGTAAGATGCTGTAGTTTTCGTGTATTTAATGCTCAAATCAGCAGTTTTCAGCCAGAAGAGTCATTTGAAGAGTCATTCAAAGAGTCATTTTTTTCAAACCCCGCCTACCTGAGACTAGCTCCGCCCACCTCAACTGATAAACCTATTACTTTGAATAGGTAGAAACATGTGAATAACTGTCAGTGGGCGTGGCTAGCCTTTGGTGGGCGGGGCTAACACCTACTCATATATAAGATTTGAGGGGTAAATGCTCTAAAACTGCTGCATCTTAAAGAATAAGGGGCAAAGTGCTGGGAACAGCAGGTCTGACACTGACTTGTTCTGCCCTCAGCAAGGGGGGCATAAACTATGTGACAGGTTCCCTTTAAAGAGGTTTTCTCACCATGAAGTTTCACAGAGTCACAGCAAAATTCAGATTCACACGTCCTGGTCAGGTTGTAGGTGGGTCTTTAGCAGTGATTGGCATATCAGTTCTGCTATTTCTAGCTTTACCTGATAGAATAACATGGGTGCAGGAGATTTAAAATCTGCAGTAAACAAGACTACAGAGCTCTATGGAGTGAAAACTTGTCTTTATCTTAAACAAACACACCTGAGAATGACATCACCATGGACAGACAGCAGCTTCATGCCATCAGATAAGAGAGAGGAGAGACATGTTCTAGTTTTTGAAATAATGGACATCCATCAAAATAATGCATTCCCCCTAAGTGACATGTGTGTGAATAATGCAATAGCTTTTGGTCTGTCTTTTGACTCTTTAACAGTGTCCTAGGTAATGACATATCCCATTTTCAAAGGAAAGAAGTATGGCTACAGCAAAGGTTTGTCAACCAAGTCTTGGTTTATACGCCAAAAGTTCTCTCTTAATAAGTATATAGATATTTGTAAAAATTATGACTTCATCAAGAAGAGCCTGCATCAACAATCCTGATGTATTATAATACATCTATGGGGAGTACATGGTTGAAATACGCTGTGGAACATACCCTAATCATTGTAGTAAGTAAACTCCTTTAAGTTTACCATTTACATTCAAGGTATTAACTATTTAAGTCCACAAAAACATTTCTAGTGGAACAGGAATTTATGGCATTTATTGTGTGTACCCTGTATATTTTATCTTTTTTCTTCCACTTGCTTCATTTTTGTAAGTTTTTATCTAAACGTGTACTGAGTAGGTAAAAATTTGCAGATTTAATATCAGAGCTGTGCTCTAAGTTATTCCTATTTCTTCCTTTGCTGCCAGCTCTTCCATTTCACAGCATCAAATCTCACACATACACAGACTGCCTAGTTCCCTGTTTACTATTAACAGTTTTACACCAAATGGGTATTTGGTGACTGAAAAGGTTTTTGAACATTTATTGATAGCCTGTGGGTAGAGAAATGAGGAAATCGAGCTTTTTAGAGTATACATTTTTTCCTGGACAGGACACATTATATTGCATAAAAAATAGTTCTATGAAAAATGTATAAAAATAGGTACACTTTAGGACTTGCATAACACATTGAAATATTTACAGCAGAAAAAGACAACATGGTCTGGCTGGTCTGCCTTTACCTTTGTATTTTATCTTAGGATGCATGCATGTTTATCTCGGGCAGGTTTACCTTTACTCTCTTTTTAAAATAATCTACTACTCTTTCAATAAAATAATATTTTCTGACATTGCTTCTGATCTTCCCCTAACTTATTTCAGATTGTGCTCTTTTGTTCTTGTGTTTAGTTTCTTATTAAAGACACTTCCCTCTTGAACTTTGTTTTATACGTTTAACATATTTAATGGTTTCAATAATGTTCTCCTTTTCTTCTGCCTTCCAGCCTATACAAATAAAGGAGTATTCCCATGTCATTGATTAGCTTTAGGCTATGTCTCCACTGCATCGGACAAAAACGGCCCGAAAGCGGCTGTTTTTTTCAGATACAGAACCGCGGTTTTTGTTACGCTTTGTACAAAAACCGCGGTCGCTTCTCGTTTTTTTTACGTCATCCATACAATTGTATTGCATGGGAAGACGGCAAGAAAACTAAAAGTGCCGGCATAATATACAACATGTTGTATAATACGCCGGTGCCATATGATGAGCGGAGAAAAGATGAGCTGTGGAGACAACAGCTCATCTTTTCTATTGCCGCCTGTGGGGCTGCAGGAACGATCGTATCTTCGGCACTTTTAAAAAAACTAAAAGCACCGAAGATACAATCGTAATCCTTAGCAGTGGAGACATAGCCGTAAACATGTAGGCAATGTAAATAAACATTATTACCCTACACATGTATTTTCTTTTTGCTCTTTATGATTTGTCTACATGGCATCAGACAAAAACTGTCTGAAAGTCGACCGTTTTTTTGTCCAGTGCATAACTGTGGTGTTTGTCATGTTTTGCGCAAAACCCACAGTCGTTTCTTTTAGGTTTTTTTTTTTGCCGTTGGCCCATACAATTGATGGCGTATTATACAACAAAAAACGAGCAGAGAAAAAAATGAGCTGTGGAGACCACAGGACATTTTTTCTATTAATGTCTTTGGGCTGGCTGAACAATCATGTTTTCTGCGATTTTAGAATCCTAAAACCACCGAAAATACAATCGTTTTTCTATGCCATGTAGACATAGCCTTAGAGTTACAACAGTTCTTATCTTATGTTTGTATACACAAGCTTCCTAGTTTGCGGACCACCTCTCTCTGCTCTAGAAGTGACCAGGCTAGTGATGTCACTCACTGCTGTGTCTTGTCATCATGGCAGGAGCTTGCTACTGAGTCTCTGCTTGTTTGTTGTTGAAAGAACTTTTAACCCTTTAGATTAACTAAAATAGGGAGACCTCAGTAGTTTTGTGCGATGTTATAGCTGCTAAATGAAACTGTTAGCTTTGTATGCAAATACACAGATAACAGTTTGAATGAGGATAATCACCATGTTCGTCTTGGCAGTTACGTCTTATGATGAAGACAGCACTGCTAGCTTACATTAAGCCAGGCATCTTGCTTGGACAGTGTAATTTAAAAAAAATTGTCCCTGTATCAGGTTTTTTAGGTCCTTCTTGATAAGGTTTATGTTACACCTTACACCTTCTTTTGTAGCACATCTCTGGATCAGTTTTATTTTGTTAAAGTCTTTTGTATGTTAGGTCTCCAGAACTGAACACAGATTTCTGATGTGGTCTCACAAGTGGGATCACAATCTCCTTCTTTCTGCTGATTACCGTATTTTTCAGACTATAAGGCGCACCGGATTATAAGGCGCATTATCAATGAGCGCCTGTTAAGTCTTCTTGGTTCATATATAAGGTGCACCGGATTATAAGGCGCGGCACATTAAATGAAACAAAGCTCAGACCGCAAGCCAAGCTTCATTCAACACTTTCACAATAACTCTCAACTTGTAAAGTTGTAACAAAAGTCAATACATGTACATATTTCCGTGCCGTATCGCGGCCGCGGATTGCGGCCGCAATACGGTCGGCTTTACAATGGTCCTGCCACCCCATGTAAGGAATGGGGATTGTAATTCCGTCGCGAAATACGTGTCACACTTAGTGAAGCTTATTTGCAACTGATTTGCAACTGATTTCGGAACGTATTTACGTCGGAAATCCGACGTGAATCAGTTCTGAAATCAGCCGTGTGAACATAGCCTTAGGCCTCGTTCACACGGCTTATTTTGCCGCGGATTGGCGCCATACTGCGCGCCGGATTTGCGCTGCAGTACGGCGCCAATCCGTCGGAGTAATTACGGTAATCCACTGCTCTCATAGAGAACAGTGGATTCCGTCGCTCCTCCCCGCTCGGCGAATCCGCCGCGGGGGGAGAAAGTGACATGCACATTATTTACGGCGCGGACGCGCCGTAAACAATGCATTGTCTATGGGGCCGGGGAGCGGCGCCCCCGCCGTGCTCCGGCCCCGCCCCCGGCCCGCACCGAATTCACGGCCGAATTGTGAGCGCAATCCGGCTCACAAATCCGTCGGGAATAAGCCGTGTGAACATGGCTTTAGTGACACTTATTTGCAACTGATTTGTAACTGATTTCGGAACGTATTTACGATCGGAAATGAGTTACAAATCAGTTACAAATAAGTGTCACTAAATTAGCTGTAAATACGTTCTGAACAAAACCCAAGTGAAGAATTGATTTATATATAAGGCGCATTGGACTATAAGGCTTCGTTCACACGGCTTATTTGTCCGCGGATTGGCCCCGTACTCCGCGTCGGATTTGCGCTGCAGTACGGTGCCAATCCGTCGGAGTAATTACGGTAATCCACTGCTCTCATAGAGAACAGTGGATTCCGTCGCTCCTCCCCGCTCGGCGAATCCGCTGCTGGGGGAGAAAGTGACATGCACATTATTTACGGCGCGGATGCATTGTCTATGGGGCCGGGGAGCGGCGCCCCCGCCGCGCTCCGGCCCCGCCCCCGTCTCATCCCTTATTCATGCCGGATTTGCGAGCGCAATCCGGCTCACAAATCCGTCGGGAATAAGCCGTGTGAACACGGCCTAAGGCGCACTTTCGATTTCTGAGAAAATCATAGGCTTTTTTGTGCGACTTATAGTCCGAAAAATACGGTATACCTCTATGCAGCCAAGCATTTGACTTGCTTTTCTTACTGCTGAGCCATACTGCAAACTCATTTCGGAACTGTCAGAGATCACAATCTTTCTCTTATGAAGTCCTGGATAGCACAATTGAAACAATACTCAGAAGATGCCTTCTCCCTAAGGCAAATATATAAATGAAGATAGCAGTCATTCATATTGGTTATATACAACTGAGGGACAGCTATGGGCATTGGTAGAAAAGTTTTCCTTGTGCCCCTACCCTGCTTCCCCCATTTGCAATAAAACCAAAATCCCACTCTGTATACTTCATATGAGGAAAGGTTCATGTTCACAAACCTATTATGGCATATTATGGAGGGTTGTTTTTCTGTTGGATTTTATAGGACCCCAGAAAACAAAATTAATTTGATCCTTAGACCCACAAATAAATCCAGACTCCCAGTCTGAAGCCAAAATCAATTGAGAACTTAAACTACAGCTCTACATTTATGTACCACTTTTTTGTTCTGGGTCAAGTCCAATTTATTTCTGAATGCGATCAGGATCTAGTACAGGGCTTGAAGTTAAAGAACAACTGATTCTAGAGGAAGAATCAATGTTGTAACTGGGGCCTGTGTAATGTCAAAGTGCAAACTGATCTAGTCTAGAAGCAACTGCTGTGACCCTTATAGCTACACCACTGATAAATGGAACCAGCTGTAATATCTGTATAGCTGTAGTTATGATATTTGTTATAAAATACCGTATACTTTGCATTAGCTGATTTCAAATTCTGATTTCTAGAAATAATCAATTTGTATCTATTATTTCACTGGAGATGATCTGGGTGTGCTTGTGGCAATTTTAATTCCAATTTTGTTGTGTACATGGAAAATCAAATGCAATAAGTATGCAATAATGAAAAGAAGCATTTTAGGAGTACATTATGAAAAAGGCAATGAAATTGCTTTTCTGACATGCATTTGTAAAATGCCTTGTTGCTTAAAAGGATTTTTTTAATGGTGCATCTGAAAATGGTGCCAATTATTCTAGTACTGCAGTCACTTTGTGCTTGTTTATTTAATTCAATTTATGATAGGACTATGCCTGCAGCATTAAATGTGTTCTTTTAGTTCAAATAATTAATATCAGAAAGACCAGGTAAATCTTGGCATTATTAATTAAACGGAGATATGTGAAATGGTTTAAACATTAGATCTTTTGTGCTTGTGTAATTTTAAAGTTCATTCTTGAACAAGAGAAAAACAAATCAATATTTGCTCAGTGTGCATAAAGGGGTACATTTCACTGCCAACATCACAAAATATCTATACTCCAGGTGGATATGTTTTGAGGTTATATGCACTGATCATGCTGATTGTTTCTTGAAAATGTATTGATCTTTCCAATTTGAAGACCCTTGCTCAATTATCCAAGTTAACAAATAGAATATATTAGTACTTTGCATGTGAAATACAATAGTACTCAGTGCGAAATGTCTGAGAATATTGAATATAGAGAGGAGCAATACATATCAAAGATTGCAGTAGATGCAAACATTTGTATTCTGCATATTTATATTAGCTTTAGAGGAGAAATTTGTCCCTCACAAAAAAAATGTAAATAATATACAAGGTAACGTTAAGGCCTCGTTCACACGGCTTATTCTGCCGCGTATTGGCGCCGTACTGCGCGCCGGATTTGCGCTGCAGTACGGCGCCAATCCGCGGCAAGAAATTTTACGGTAATCCCACTGCTCTCATAGAGAACAGTGGAATCCGTTGCTCCTCCCCGCTCGGCGAATCCGCCGCGGGGGAGAAAGTGACATGCACATTATTTACGGCGCGGACGCGCCGTAAACAATGCATTGTCTATGGGGCCGGGAGCGCGCCCCCCGCCGCGCTCCGGCCCCGCCCCCGCCCCGTCCCACCTCTTATTCACAGCGGATTTGTGAGCTCAATACGGCTCACAAATCCGTCGGGAATAAGCCGTGTGAACACAGCCTAACTGAAATGTAAACTATTATATACAGTGCAGCCTCAAACAATGATGCTCTCACCACCATGCTTCACACTTAGGCCATGTTCACACGGCTTAAAATTGGACATATTTCAGTCCGTAATTACGCGCCGGAGTGCGCAAATTACGGCTGGAATACGTCCAAGTCATTACGGTGATCCACAGTTCTCATAGAGAACTATGGATTATGCCTCCTCTCCCTGCTCGGCGAATACGCCGAGGGGGGAGATAATTTGACTGTGAATTACCAGCGGCGTATACGCGCCGCTGGTAATGCAAGACTATGGGCTGGCGAGGTGCCGCCCCCCCGCTCCCTCCCCTGCTCCCGGCCACATGGCGTAATTACGCCCTGCAAATACACCGTGTGAACCTAGCCTTAGGGTGATTTGTTGGTGTTCTTTTACCTGCAAACAGAGTTTCACAATGCAGACACGCAGGTGGTGCCTAAGGGTCTACTTACTTTTTCTTGCAATTCTATACTCTACACTAAAGTACAGATAACAGAGCTCTGAAGTGACTTCTAATATTCTTATCAACTAAGAGTGAGTTATACTTATATAAAAGGGATGCTTCATGTTTGTCAAAGATTGATTGACATGAAGTACTCTATTGTCACTAACTGTAGTTGTTTTTTAGGCTGTATAGCAGCTAAAAATAAACTGCATTATACACATGTGGCTGCAGCAGAGTATTTTCAAAAGTATGTAACCTTTATAAGGTTATTATTTAAAAGGAGTCTATGCAGCAGCTGGGTTGTAACTTACTTAGTACAGTTTCTGCGCAACAGCTTTGCAAAGGGATAGCCAGGTTATTTCAAGCATCACAGAATGAGGAGTAGAAGGTGGATGTAAGTAGCAAGGAGAAGAGCAAAACATCAGATACAAACAAAAGTTGATTGTTGAGGAAAGAGCATGATAATATTAACCCAAACACAGCAAGGATTTTTCTAGGAATGTCTCTGACAAATTACAATACTTTCTTGGTCTGTTCATCAGTCAGATTTATCACCAATCTAGCATGTATGGGACCAGCTAGGATGGCAGCTTTGGCAGCCTACAAGACTGTAGAATCTACAGGCCCAGCTTCAACATCTGGAGGTAAATATGCTGCAGGATGCCACCGGGACCTGTATGCCTCCATCAGTGTTGGACTGAGGTGTCTGGCCCATCAGAGAAGTTGATTTTATGGGTCCACTGTTGCTCTCTGCCTCCGCCACCTGTACGGTGTCCCGACAGGTCTCACTTCAATTTATACAGAGTGGTGTGATGACATCATCACACTAACTTGTAATCAAGATGGGGCGTTGTGGCTTCTGAGTCTCCCTCACCTAATTGCAGCACAACCCCGGGTAATGAACATAAAAGATCTAAAGAAATATGTCCCTCCCGCTGTCTGATTTCTTTCATATAAATACAAATATATATTAATATATACTATGGAGGAGTCAGTGCAAAGGCAGGCACTTGCATAGGTTCTCAGTCCAAATCATCAAAAAGTTTTATTTAAAGTCCACAGTCTTGCAACTCAAAACATAGCTTGACTTCAGCATATAACTAACACAGTAAAAAATAAGTCCTTCCTTCAGGCAAGCAGGTAAAAAAAAAAATACACAAAGGACTAGTCTCACCAATTGGTACAATAGGTCCTCAGGCTTACACAGACTCACAGCTGAGGCCAGTCACGGCTTCTGGTTTCAGGTCCAGAAACACACCCATCCCTGACCTGACCCAGCTGCCTTTAATCTGGATGGTAAGGCACGGGCTGGAGAATGGGAGCAACTTTTCCCACCCAGGCTCTCTGGCTACTCCATAAAAACCCGGACCTGAACTACAGCAGAAATACCTGCTCAGCATCATAATGTCACTGGCACTGTTTTCTTATTAATATCACAGATGCCAGCCACATTGGTGATACATACTTTCCATCAAGGACTGTATCTTTTGCCATTCTACAATATTTAAAAAGCTAGAACACAAAGAACTTAGTATAAAACCACAAAATAAAAGTCATACAGTTACCAAATAACACCACTACACAAAACCAGCATCCCAAGGCAAATATTACAAACAAATTCCACTAAGATCATATACCACCACCCCATGACCACATATCACCAACATATACCATCACACTACGACCACATGTCACCACTACATACTCACTGAAAAATACCACTACACCATGACCACATTTCACCACCACACATAGTGACTGAATAATACCTCCATACCATGACCACATATCACCACCATGTAGTGAGTGAATAATACCTGATACCATTACTGAATATAAACCATTACACTACAACCAATATTACCGCTACACAGTGACCATACAGTGGTAGATAACAGTTTCAGGTGCTCTGCCCACTTATATGAGATTACAGTAAATTTAAATGCAGGGACTCACCGAAGATGTCTTCTCTGATGAGTCGTTCTCTTCTCTGACAAGTTATTCTCTCTCCCTTTTCTTCTCCATCTGGTCTAGATCACCATGACTTGTCTCTGGAGAAATTAAGACACAGACATCTCAGGCTCCTCACTTTTCCAGCACTTTTCTATTCTTTCCCACCTCTGTACAAACTCCCCCATCCATAGTACCCACAATGGTAATAATGACCTCCTTGTGCCCCAATCAGTAAAAGTGCTCCCATTTCTGTACCAAATTTTCATCTTTTTTGTCCCCATATAGTAGGTAAATAAATTCCCAATATAGTAGGGAGGCACACCCCCAAAACTAGGTAGGTAGATAGCTAAACCCCCTTACAAGTAGATATATAGGCCCCTGGTAGGTAGATATAAAGGCCCCTGTAGGTAGGTAGCCACCTGTAGGTAGGTATAAAAAATCCCTCAAAGTATAGCCACTGTAGGAGGTATATAGAACACTAAGCTGTTAGTAGGTAGACCTCCTGTAGATATATACAACACCCTGTAGGTATATAAGCTCCCTGAAGGTGCACACAGCCTCTTGTAGGTGTATGCATTCCTGCTGTAGTAATATAGAGGCCACTGTAGGTATACACCCATTGTAAGTATAGATACTCCTTGTAGATATATATACTCCCTGTAGGTATATATGCCCTCTGTAGTCATACATGTTCCCTGTAGGGATATAAAGCCACCTATAGGTATGTAGAGCACCCTGTAGGTGTAGAATACCCCTTCTAGTCATATACATGCCTCCTGTAGACGTATACATGTCCCCTGTAGCTGCATATATGCCCTCTGTAGCCGTATACATGCCCCATGTAGCCGCATACTTCCCCTGTAGCCATATACATGCCTCGTGTAGCCACGTACATGCCCTCTATAACCATATACATGCCCCCTGTAGCCGTATGTATGCCCCATGTAGCCATATACTGCCCCTGTAGCCATATACTGTCCCTGTACACATGCCCCCTGTAGCCCTGTGTACATGCCCCTTGCAGCCCTTTATACATTTCTCCTGCAGCCCTGTATACATTTCTCCTGCAGCCCAGTATACATGCCTACTGCAGCCCTGTATACATGCCCCCTGCAGCCCTGTATACATGCCCCCTATAGCCCTGTATACTGTCCCCTGTTTGTTAAAAATAAAAAAAAGTTACTCACCTCTCCTTTTTCCCCTGCTGAGCAGCTTGCCCCCGGGAGCTTGCGTCCGGTATTGGGGTGTGACTTCATCACACTACCTACACCGAGACGCAAGTCCTGGCATCTCCTGGGCCTAGGACACAGCATCACGCTGTCTGTGCTGCTTAGTACCTTAGGCTGCAGGCGTTGGGTCCCATTGCCACTGAGCTCGGGGCCCAACAGGAAACTACTGGCATCCCAGTGGGCCCCAGACTCCGCGACAGTGGGCCCAAAGGCTAATGCTGCACAATATTAAGCAGTGAAGGCAGCAAAATGTACTCACCATGCCGTCTGCGCTGCTGGTTGTATGTGTTGGACTTGTGACCCACCGGAGGATCATCCAGTCCTCCAGTCTTGCACTGGCCTCCATGACCAACCATATCTATCTTGTATCCAGATAGCAGGCCAACAGGGTACTAGAAATGTCTTTTAGTTGTACAGTTTTTCCCAATAAACATATTCTTTTGCTCTAATATTAGAATTACTTACAATCTCATATTACATTTACACATTTAAGGCGACATGTCCCATTAATTAGGGCTGTGCCATTTTTTGGGTGTATTTTGTGGCAAAAAAACTGTTTACGCCCTATTCTACATATAAATGAACTGTAGTACACCAAAACTAGGCGCATGATATGCCAGGCAGAACACATTTGAATGCTCCTAAAGTAGGCGCATCAAATATACTAGCAATAATATGCTATACGCCTAAGTTATGCTATGGCATCAATTATACTATGCAAGGTATACCTCACAACAGATTTTTGACAGGTTCTTTCATTCAGGCGCACTATACACTCTTTTAATGCACCTTAAAACTAGCGTGGAGCTGCCTCATTTCTGACATGTTGCCCATAAACTTTAATTTGATTCCAACTACTTCTATATGGTGCAATATTTTTTGCCATAGAGCGTTTCAATTAATAAAAAAAACACACTATGTTTATATACAATTGTATAACTAGTAATCATCCCCCTCATGGATAGTAGGTGTATGAGTGTTTTTTTATTAGTCTTTTTGCATTTGTGAAATCTCCCTGTGTTGCATTGTGGCTTTTCTGCTTACTAGTGTGAATGAACTGGTAGTTACCCAATGTGCAGTTTTTTAACAAGGCAGTTGCCCCCTTAGTGAGTGGCTGGGTGTGTGAGCAATTGTTCATTAATGAGCTGCACCTGCTAAATTAATCCCATGTAGCACTGGGAATTATATTGCCTCCTGCTGGGAATAGTTCATTGTCCAGCCATTGAGCTGTAAGTATGGTCTTGTGTCTGTGTTTTTAAGTAAGGAATGTTCCATTTTTCTGTGATCTGTTTCAATGAATTTAAATAAAATTTCAAATTATAGTGTATGTGTAAGGGGCCCAAGACCAAAATAGGGCGACAGGAAAACACAAACGGTGTACCCTAGTGCTAGGCCTCACAAAGCTATCCTGGCTTACTTGCCGGCCTGACCCTAGATGGTCGGCGACAACTTGGTGACGTTCCCTACTCTGGCAAAGTGGCACACAGAATGAGACAAGACAGACATACACAATAAAGAATGGTCGGTCAGAAAAGGGTCAAACTGGAGATAGCAAAATGATGCAGAGACAGTAGGAAAAGGATGGAGGTAAAGAAGGGAAGCAGAAAGGTCAGAAATTCAAGTAATAATCCAGAAAGAAACACCAGCTCAATCCACAAGAGACTATCACCAGCAACAAGTGATCATAAATGAGTCCCGGTCTAGGGTGTGATTGACCCGGAGATGTGTGGCAAAGGCAATTGTCAACCACCACTCAGCATAAACCATCTGCAGTGCAGCGCTTTGGACTGACTAGCAGGAGCAGCCAGACGGTCGTGGTGGAAACCTGTCAAGCATCACATTGCAAGTGCTAGGATCAGGCAGAGTTCCGACTCACTAAGAAAATATATATTTCAGGCACAGAATCATGGCTAAAAGCACATTCTCTGCCATCCTTTACGGGTAGAGGACTGTGCTAAAGCCTGAACAGACATGGTGATAACAGTATGTTTTTCCATATCAGGTAGAAGTAAAAAACCTATAGAAAAAATTCCACTTAGTACTTTACTGCTTCTTTTTGGGCTATTATGATAGCCTGAATTTTTTGAGATACAGACTTTAGTAGTGATAAACAATATTGTACTTTAAATTGAGTCTAAGAACTGCATGTATGAACGGGGTTGTGCCATTTTTTTTGCCGTGCTTTGAGCCAAACAAACTGTCTTAGCCCTGTTCTATAGATGTATGAAACGTCGTACGCCAAAACATGGCCCAATCTGCACCAGACATGACACTTTTGAATGTGTCAATGATGCGGGGGCGTGTTGCACCACAATCGTACGATACGCTAAGCATGTGCCAAAGTTTGGTGTGAAACTGTCGTACAAATCCATACCAATTTCAAAGTGGCATGGCTGAGATTACTTTCATACATATTGTTGGATCTTACGCTATTAAAAACAGAGGTAGAACTGGCAAGAAAAAGTAACTGTTATAATCGGACAAGCTTGTTCCGGAAACTGATGTCCTAATAATTGCTTTTAAAAGCAACTACTTTCAATTATGCAAACTGATATTTATGCAAACGAATGACCTGATACGCATTACTGAACTATTGAATATAAAGAAAAAAAATTGTGAGGGGGTTTATATATATGGCGTTGCAAGCTGATATTTGATTTACCCTTAAAAGTGACACATAGTTATGCATGTGATCAGACCTTATTCCTGGAAGTGATGTAATTAGTTTGTTTTCCAAGAAACAGTATATAATATTCAGCTAAATCTGAAGCCTGGGGTCAGACCACACGCTCTTTGCTGTGATTGGCTGCCTGAAATTTACTTCAACCCCCTGGATGGGACACACCCCATGTGCAGGACACCCCCCCTGTGCTGTGATTGGCTGTACTGTACTCTCTGTGCTTATTCCCCCCTGAGCTGTGTGAAAATGAAAGTGAAACTGGGACAGGGACAGCTCTGATGTGAAGGATCTGGGCAATGCTAGATTCACTTCACCCAGCCATATAACACACATATAATACATTCTGCTCCCCCCCGCCATATAACACACATATAATACACTCTGCTCCCCTCCCCCATATAACACACATATAATACACTCTGCTCCCACACCCATATAACACACATATAATACACTCTGCTTCCATCAACACATATAAACAGCTCATATAAACACATCCTGCTCCCCCCATAACCATATTAATGCACACATATTTAATTACCAAATCCTGCTAGACACAATGATAAGATGTCACTTTCTGTAATATTAGGGGGCTGTATGTATAACTGTTTATAGCAGTACAGGTGTTCTGGTTACAAAGAGCTTTTGAAGGCAGGTGACAGCTCTGACCACTGCAGGAGGTCTGCAGAGCTGTGACAACCTCTCCCTTCCACTGCTCACACAGAATGATGATGTCACCAGTCTTCAGTGAGGGAAAAAACGCCTACTGGGAGGAGAGACAGGCCTCTGGATTTGAAGCTGTAAGAGAGATCAACAGCTCAAGTCTGCAAAAGCCTGTACTAAGAAAACCCCTTTAAGCGTTAATAATAAAAACTGATACAAATGGTGGATTAGCACTGGTTTTTACTTATAAGGGAGCAGTGTACTACTGCACATTTTAGTATTGTGAGTGGAGTCCTCTTCATGTGGAAGCCTCCCCGTATATATTGAAGAAACCGGCTGCCTTTGGTCATTGGATTTGATAATTATGCGTTTACATGAGTTGTATCATTGATAGCAAAACCGACCTAGGTCAGAGAGACCATATCACACATTTTGTTCCTGGAAAACTGCTTTTGTTCTATTTTTCAGCACGATCTTTTCCACGATTAAATAAATCTATCAAACATCACATTGTTATTATACACTGCAATTTATTCACCAATGTAATACTTGTAAAACTTGTTTACTCCATAAGCAAGAAAATAATTAATGAGTGCAACATTATTTAGTTGTGTTAAAATGGTCATGTAATGCCACCACAGTGTATCAGGAACAATAGATAATTCAAAGTGCCGTGCAGATAAGTATCTACATTATGCTGACCACAGTAGGGTTCTCCGCCCCCAACCTGTGTTTTGCGTCTTCTTGCCTTCTCAGGTATTTTTAGAAAGGTGCAGTTTTGTTTGCTTGCTCCTTGTTGCTTGTTTTTTGCATATTTATTCATGCTGATTAGCACATGTTTTTCTATTGTGGTGCCCACCTTTCTTTCTTTTTTTCAGGTTTCATGTACACCTGTGCATGGAATGTTACAGTAGTAATTGTCATCTCATATTGTACTTTCCTGGCATGCAACACTGTCATAAATTAGGGCAAATGTGATAGTTTTATTCAGGTAGTCATCTTTATATGTTTTAAGAAAATGATAGCGGATAAAAGTTCCAGCATAATCTCCTTGGCCAATAGAGATTGGTGATTTACCACTTTCACCCAATTATCTACTCTCCGTGGTTGCTTTCCTTTAACTTTAGCATACTGTAATCTTGTTTTCTTCTGTATAAATGTTAGTGCTGGTATAAGTTTAACTTTTCTATGTATAGATTCCATTTCAATCAGACATTTTCTCACAAACATTGACCATAGTTTCAATTCATTTGTTTTCCATTTGTTCTGTTGACCATTTTATATTACTTTGAGTTTTCTATCCTGATGCCTTGACTACTTCCTTGGTCTGCTTCTATAGTATGTTTTCCTTTTCAAACCTTCGAATTTACTAAATTTTGCACACAGCTGAATTGTCACACTCTATGTTGCATTTCCACATTAAAAGAGTATAAGGCTCTGTTTACATGGTGAAGTTTTCCATACAGAAAAGTTTGCTGCAAATCCATTGGAAAGATTGGTGTGGATTTACCATGCAGATTTTGCTTATTTTGTCTGATTGCTTTCATCATGTATCTGAATGTGGAATCAGGATGTAGATGCCTAGTAGCCTGGTCCTATGTCTCGGTGCAGCTTCCATGTAACTTATTCCTGCACAGAATCCAGATTTTTAACAGCATTTATTGGAAAATCTGCATAAGAAAAATCTGTGCAATAAAAGTATTGATGTGGACTTCTATTAAATACATTATGATGGCTTTCCAAACAGATTTGATGCAGAAATGTGAATTTTGTTGAGAGATTGATGTGCTTTCCATGTGAAAATCGACTATTGGAACAGAACCTTAGAATTCTGTCATTGTTTCAATTATTTCATTTGTCAAGATCATGTTTTTTTTCTCCGTTAATCAAGTCTGGCTGCTTGGTAATGTCTATAAGCACTTTCTCTATTAACTGCAGACTAATTTGCCTTTTTAGACTTGTGCCAATGTTTGTTTTAGAAATGCAAACTGCAAGGTGATTCCATATTTTTCCTCTAAACATTGAGTGATGTCATGTTTTCCTCTATTTGATCTGGAAAAACATTTGCCATTCATTAAAATAATTTACAATAATTTGATAGAGGTTTGTTTTATGGAGCCATTATAAAAAAAAAAAAGCTTAGTGACCATGCTTTAATTGTGGTGATTCCATAGTTTTTGCCAGAGGTTATAGCATTGGAAAGGTAACCTTTGGCTAAAGTAATACAGAAGGAGATATTATTAGCTATGATCATAATGAATGGAATTGTTCTTTAATGCCATTGGTGATATGATAAATGGTCATTTAGGTTTTGTTCTCTCCATGTTAGCACTGAACACTGCAGAGCTTACCTACAATATTTTTGTGTTAAAATACAAAGAATTCAATCATCACTTTAGTTTGTTCTTGCAGAATTTAGTAATACCCCTGACAGCTTGGTTTCCATGGAAACCTGATATGATAATGGGAAAGTTGAAATGACTAGTGTGAAACATGATTTGTACATTTTGTTACAGACTAGGTGTGTATGTCCTCGTTTTAGATAAAAAGATGCTCAACAAGGATTTCAAATGCAAACATTTTGTGCTTACAAAGGAAGAAGGGAGCTGCACAATGCTTCAGCAGACATGATTGCTCACTTTCAATAAATAAAAAATAGCCTAATACCTGCGATATTATATTTATTTTCATAAAAAGTGGTACTTTTTCTGTAGAAAAAAATGATTTTGTTATGATAACTGGATTTATGCACAATTTTTAAAAAAATGACAGATTTCCTATGGTTTGATTATAAAAGGATTCAATTTTTGGGTCATTTGTCCAAATTGGATAAAGAATAAAACTCAGTTGTTATGAAGTATCAGACTTGTGATTTAACATATGAAGAAATAGTCAGGATCATTTACATGTCACCTGATGTGCACATCAATTTGTTCACACTTTACATTACATTAGCAAGTAAATTGGTTTCAGTTTCTACGGTACTGTAAAAAAAGAGGAGTTATATATTTATATTGGCATTACTAAGCAAATATAACAAGTGTGCCAGCATATTCTGGTTAGCTTAGCAGACAACATGTCTGGAATTTCCTTCATTGAATTCAGAGGCGTGTTTACTGGCTACTATTGGCCTGCAGTGATGAGCTGCTGAGGACACCAAGTCTGTAGCTATAGCGGCCAGCACTGGCAGCCTATCACGAGAGATTAAACAGGTCTGTAGCTATAGTGATCTGAGGAACTGATGCTGAGATATGTAGTGCGCCAGATTCTCGGCTGTTAAAATGAAGTATGCATTTTCATATTATGGTAGGATTTTTGGTTTCCCAATTAAAATAAAATATACATTTGTATCATAATAGGTTTTATATACACAGTGAATTCCGTATTACTAGTTAGTGTGCTATGTTGTATGTATTTATTTAGGATGAGCCATCGTATTACATGTTAAGTAGTGAATCCAAATGTTTGCCCGTTTTCAATTATTAATCTGGGTAGAGGCTTGTAGAGGCTATAAGGAAATTTGTATTTTATACTAGTATGTTTTTAAAAAAAACACAGTTGATCATTATTTAATTAATTTTGCATAATCCTTTTCTTTAATATATCTTTTATATGTCATTTTATTTTTGTATGTGGATGTTTGTAATAGTATGTTTTTATGTTTTGTGTTGTGCTCCAGAGTTGTGCAATAAAAAAGAAGTGCACATGTAAAGATTTTTTGGCCATCGCATCGTTCAATATATTAAATTTAATTCTATATTAATTACTTTGATCATGATTAAGGGCGACATGTATAATTTTTGGTGTTAAGATGCCAATTTTTATGTGCATAACAATAGTATGGAATGCACCTGATTTATGAACCCGCTCTACTGCTGGTCATAAGTCATGCGCATTCTAGGGCTAAGATGACAATTCTGGCTCAGTTTGAAAGTGGTCTACCTGTTCCAGCAGTAATGCACCTAGAATTGCCATACTGAAGCTATAAATCTATAGCTTTGTGCGGTTCTAGTGCACCCCGCCTCCTGCACGCCCTGCGAAATCAGGCGCCTTACAATTTGCTGCGGGCGCTCTGTAATGCACCTGATTGCGTACAGGCGATGTAAAGCTATTGTGAACTATTGTGAACTATAGTGAACGGGGCTGTGCTAGAAGTCAGGCTGAAAAGACGCCAGACTTCTGGCGCAGCCCCGTTCATACATGTCATTCTTAGTGTCCAGTGTTTCTGGTTCTATTTGTCCATCATGTTTTTGACTTTTTATTATAATTTTAACATATTTTATGCTAATAAAAATTTAATATATTGTTTTTATTGTGATTCACTTTGATATTTTTTGGCCTTGCATCCAAGAGCTTTGTAGGTTATGTATTAAAATATGGTGCTTATTAGACCTGTATATTTTGTCTTGAGTAATTTAGCCTTATTTCTGCCCCAAAAATTACAGAAAAGTGTGACATTATTTACTCAAAAACACAACCACAAGGCCATACTTACAACTCAATGGCTGGATATTAGACTGAACCCAGTACGAGACAGCACACGCCCCTGTGCTACTTGGGAAAGATTAACAGGTGCAGATAACTAATGAGCAGAAGCTTACACACCCTTCCACTAGGGGAGCAACTGAATGATAAAAAACTGCACATGGAATAAATATCAGTTCACGCCAGTATGCAAAAAAGACAAAGTATAATACATGGGGAGACTGCAAAAATGCAAAAATACCAATAAGACAACCACTCACATACCTTCTATGTATAAGGGGAATGGTTGCTGGTATTATAATTGAATATAGGTAAGGTGATACAAATTGTGCCATTTATACAGGCAGGGGTGATACATCATGCTGGTTTACAACCTATGATGCCTCTACTATTCGATTGGGCGGTCTGCCCAGCACTTTTCAGGTTTCCAACACAAAATACTGACGCCCTCCGCTCCCCAGTATTTAAGGCAAAAAATGCTTGATAGTGTAACTTCATCATTACAGGTTGGAGTTAAATAATATAATGTTTTATAAATCAAAAAAGCTGTAGGTGGAATTTTTTCATGAATACTGAAGTGCCCTTGTTGTGGATTACACTACGAAGGAAAGAAATTTCTTTTCAGCCCACCACAATGATGGAGTTGCTAGAGGTTTTTACAAGTAATGGTCTATTTATACTTGTTGACACAAGTTGGGGATCCAATGCAACTGGATTTGTGCATTTTTTTTTCTGCCTTTGTCACTGGAAGCAGACAGAGAACTTTCACATCAGTATTGGACTTTAGTCATTTTTTCTTTCTTTCTTATTGTAACTTTTTATTTTTTGTATTTTTTTCTATGTTTTTATAATTATTAAAGGGGTTTTGCCAGGATGTGAGTTACTTACCTCCTAATCAGCACAAAGTAGAATATAAACAAATCATGCTGAGTCATGAAGGCTGCAGGGGACAGAGGGAGGGGGGTGAGCAGAGAGTGAGGAAGAAGGGAGCATCTCAAAACTTAACTGAAATAATAACATTACAACAGTGGATTCTCTATACAGCAGACACAGGCTCATATACTGCACTTTCTCCCCAGCCCCTTGAAGCTCATTCATTTTCCCTGTCATCAGATAAAAAGTGTTTCACACAAGCGCGGCCTGTCAGCTCTTCTGGTCGTTTCTAATGCAAGCTTTCAGGTAACTAAGGGGGATTGGGAAATGAGGTAGCTCTCAGAGTCTTCACTTTTTGTAATCACATATATTTAGAAAAGTGATTAAATACCCATTTTGGAGGATCCCACGTCAACATTATATCGTGGCAAAACCCCATTAAGTCATATATAGTAAAGACCTAGGGCGACATGTATCTACTTAGCTGTACCAGCATTCTAGTGTCCTTTTAGCCCAAAAACTGTCACAGCCCCATTCTCTAGATGTATGAGCAGGCGCACACCAAAATTAAACGCATTTTTTGACACCCACGAGACTTTGTAATGCACCCAAGATGTGGGAGCATTCTGTGATATGTTGCACCACAACCGTATGATTCTACACATTTATGACTGGAGGACGCCAAAATAGGCGCATTACTGCTGGAACAGCCAGACCAAGTTAAAAGTTGTCTACGTGAGCCTAAGTTGTCGTAGTGGAACTAGAATACGCCAAATCTGTGAACCACAGTAGAACAGGTCAGTAAATTCTGTTGCATTCTACACTGCTTTAAAACTACTGAGAACTGGCCTCTATGAGCCTAGATCATAAATGTTGCCCTAAATCTTTAATAGTTTTGCCTCATTGCCAATTAGAACCATAAGAATATATGTAGACTAAAAGTAGTAGCTTGTCTATGTTACCTGATACAGTACATGTATAAGTGTGGTGCGCCTTATCATCCATATTCAATAATTGATGGCAGCACATTCCTGGGTGCATTGGAGTAATTGGGGTATGTCTTACTACCAATTTGTAGCCAGACTGAAGGGTAATTGTGCAATTAAACTGTGAAGTTCTGTAGTTTTTATCTCTGTTCTCTATGGGATTTTCATAACAATTATGCACAACCTTTTTATGACTTTTCTATATTTTGTCAATGATGCGATAAAACTCTTGCAAGTTACACGAAGATGCTACACAGTATATTCTTAAAGGGGTTTTCTCACTACCAGCTTTCACAGGCATCTTGAGCTTTCTCTTTCTCTTACAGCTTCCAATCCAGGCACTGGTCAGTTCTCATGCCTGGAAAGCTGTTATCTCCCTCCACAAGCTCCTTGTAACCAGAACACCTGTATTGGTGTAAACAGTTATACATACAGCCAAATTTCTCATCCCTCTGTTATCAGGAAGAAATTAGAGGGGAATAGACTGTATAAGGCTGTGTTATATGGGTGTGTTATATCTGGCAGCTAAAGAGTAATTGCCCATATCCTTCACATAGAGCTGTCACTGTGAGAGGAGCATAGAGAGCCTTTATAACACAGCTCAGAGAAAGTGAAAGACAATGAGAACAAAGACACAGACAACACATAAAGCCACTTTCAGTTTTGTTTTTATACAGATTAGAGGGAAGAATGCAGGCAGCCAATCACAGAATAGGGGTGTGTCCCAACAGGGTTGAACTACATATCAGGCATACAGTCACAGCAAAGGGGTGTGGCCTGACCCCAAGGCATAAGATTTAGCTCTAGACTCTAATAGATTAGCTCATAGATGCTATACTAAATGATTTAGGTAGTATCAACAAATTGCAAAAGTACTTATTTTACTGCCCCCATCATTGCAGATATGATCTTTGTAGTGAGAAAACCCCTTTATGGACTACAACGGTTGAAATTGTAGCTGTCACGCTACAAAATAGTTATGTGTAGCCCTGGCAAAAGAAGGAACCCTGGCCTCTCTTCCAGTGAATGTAGTTGTTTAAAGATCGGACCATATGCTAATGTCCAGAGTTGAAAAACTGCTTTTCAGCATGAAGTATGGGTATAGTAGAGTGTAGCTTGGCATTGATATCAACTTTAACTGTGTTATCTGTTTTTCGATCACAAACAAAGCCACTGAAATAGTTGAGATAACTTTCTGTGCCTTGATATCATGGTGCTTTATTTGTCAAGATAATATTTGCTACATTTGTTAGGTTATGTTGACATATTTCATCATACAGCAATTAAACCCAAACAGGGCCTTTCCTAAGGGCGGGTGAAGTGGGCGATCGCCCGGGATGCCGAGGCTCCGCTCACCCGAGGGGGGCGCCGTCTGCCTCGCCCGCCCGGAGGATCGCCCCTGACTCTGCGCGATTGTTTTATAACAGTCGCGCAGAGCCAGCCGCTGCTGATGCAGGGAGGAGACGGGACGTATCGTTCCCCTCCTGTCTCCTCCCCTGTATCAGCGTTGCAGGGGGCGCACGGCTTTCACCACGCCCCCTGCGACGATGGGTCTCCTTGGTCAGCAGCTCTGCCGCCGAGGAGATCCCTAGGAGCTGCGTGACAGTGTAAGCAGCGTGATGACGTCACACTGCTTACACAGCTCAGCAGCTCCGGACCAGGACGCGCGGACCGAGGTGAGTACTTTTGTTGTTATTTTATAATTACTTACAGGGGCATCACTGGCTACAGAGCATCACTGGCTACAAGGGGGCATCACTGGCTACAGGGGCATCACTGGCTACAGGGGGTTATCACTGGATACAGAGGGCATCTACTGGCTACAAGGAGGGCATCACTGGCTACAAGGGGGTCATCAAAGGATACAGGGGCATCACTGGCTACAGGGGCATCACTGGCCACAGGGGCATCTACTGGCCACAGGGGGCAAATACTGGACACAGAGGCATCACTGGCTACGGGGGCATCAACTGGCTATAGGGGGCTACTACGTGGATACAGGGTGCATATTTCATGGCTACCATATTAGGTGCTAGAGATGGGGAGTTTGTATAGACATAGGAATTGGTAGAGAAGCGCTGATAAATTGAGGAGTCTTAAGATATTTGTTTTGTAAATTTTACAGTGAAGAGTCGGTAGTAGTCGTCATGGCATCTGGGACAGATGGAGAAGAAGAAGAAGAGAAAGAGAACAACTCTTCAGAGACGTCACCTGTGAGTCATTAGATATAACTTTACTGGTATCATTTATATGTCTGCAGAGCCTGTAGTCAGCGGGTATCCATCATTGTATGGTCACTGTATGCCGGTAATATTGGTTGAAGTATAATGGTTTGTATTCAGTAACGGTCAGTTTGTATTATTCAGTCACTATATGGTGGTGATATGTGGTCATGGTGTGGTGGTATTATTCGGTCACTGTGTGCTGGTGATATGTGGTCTTAGTGGACTTGGGATTCTGGTTGGTGTAGCAGTGTTAAATGGAAACTGTATGACAGTTAGTTAGTAGTTTTATATGTAGCAGATTGTGGTAAAGATTTTTGTATATTTTGGCTTTGGTTTATGGTGATGCAATGTGGCGCACTGTGGTGTCATATGTTACCGGGGGGAGGAGAGGAGGCTGAAAGTTCTTCACCTCGCCCTGAGTGAAATTTAGCCTCGGAACGGCCCTGAACCCAAACTAGACTTAAATTTCAGTGTGGGAATTGGTGTTTAGTGTTTATTGGTATTGATCACATATTTAGTACTTCTACTGTATCCTAATAATTCCAAAAAGCAGGTAGTGCTAGGCTGGAAAAAACAGTGGAAAAAATGTTGCTCTTATTAAGGCAAAAGTGGATTAATTCTGGAACTTTTTTCTGCCTGGCAAACAAAAACTTTCATCTCTTTGACTCCTCACATACAATAGCATCATTTTTTTGTTACAGGCATGATTTTCTTTGCCAGGAGACAGCACTACGAAGAAACATTTATGCTGCAGCTGACTATTCAGTTATTCTTTTCTCAAAGCCATCCAAGGCTGATGTAAACTTAATTGATGGCTTAAAGTGGTTGTCTCACTACAAGAATTGCTTTTTATGTTAAAGATCTTGCAAAAACAAGTCACTTTGCAATATATGTCCATTAACAGTATCCTACATATTTTGAGATATTGCCTTTTGTATGGGCTGCATCAGCTCCTCAGGTCGCTATAGCTACAGACCTGTTTGATGTCTCCTGATAGGCTACCAGCACTGGTTGCTATAGCTACAGACCTGGCTTCTACTGCAGCCTAGTAGAAGCCAGTAAACACGCCCCTGAATTCAAAGTGAAACCAAGAAAATAGGACTGAGGTAAGATGAATCAATGTAGTCAGAAAACCTATACATATCTACTATTGGAAAGCACAAAATCCTTGTCAGGGCTAAGCTGTGCTCAGGCTGCAGACAGGCTGCAGCAGCTGATGTGCGCTCCCTCCCTGATACACTTGCTGCTGACAGCTCTGTGAGTGACAGAGCCCAGCCACTCCTGACAGGGGGCGAGTGCACCAGCCAATGGGAGGACCCAGAGGCCGCTCCAATCAGCTGAAAGGGGCAGAAATCCAGGATTCCCCTTTTAAAAACCCCCTGAAGGTTGTGTGCTGCCCTGTGATATTCCTGGCTCCCTAGTGTTATTTGTTTCTGTATATTGTTTTTCTGCTTATCTGTGTACCTGACCTCGGCCTGTTCTCCTGACTCCGGCTTGTCTCCTGATTTTGTGCTTTGCTTCCGTTTGGCTTTTGACCTCGGCTTGTTTACGTTTATTCCTCTGGTTCTGATTTGTGGCTTTGGCGTTCCATTTTGATATTGACCCGGACTGTCTGACTATTCTACTTCCTCACGTCCCCAGCACTTTAGCAGAGCAGGGACTGTCGCCCAGTTGCCGTCTGCCGCCTAGGGCAGCACGTCAAGCAGGCAGAGACAGTGGGCTGGGTTCCAGTTAGGGCTTACTGCACCTCCCTTGACGTGACAATCCTATTTGTTGTTTGCTATTATCAGTCTAGTCCATTTATCGTAATACTTAACACTTTTATTGAACAACTAGTTAGGCTGAATGCACACAGCATTTATTATGTAACTGTTTGCTTTTGAGTGACTATGGGTCCTATGTAATTTTGGGGTTCTTTAAGTCTTTTTATGTCTGGTATTACAGAATTATGCATGTGCAATATGTTACTGTTCATACAGAGTATTGCATTATGGCAAATTAATGATGTGCTTTACAAATCCATATTTATGTTGCTTTGTTTAGCTCCATGCAATATATTGTAATATCTATGCAATAAATTTGCTGTGAAGTAGTCTTTGATTCAGTGGCCTGATTAACACTTTTGGTATTCAATGGCGATTTTTTTTCTTTTCCTATGTAGAAAGTTTTTTTTAGGTAACTACTTTTCCCATGTTACTTCCCATATATCAGCTTTATGTTTGATGAAATATTGGGTATTTTGGGTTACATTAATTTTGATTTAAGTAGATTAAGGGCAGGGACATAACTAGGATTCATAGGGCACCATATCAAAATGAAATGTGCCCCCCACTTAATACAATAAATTAAAACAGAAGCATAAGAGGCAATAACTAAAGTTATAAATAATACTACCATGTATCAAGGAGCTCAAATGTAACGAAGTAAACAAGGTCCATTCATTCTGTAACGATCCGACAGTGACAGTAGGCACTAACACGTTGATCGTTGGTTAACAGGTGTGGATCCAGTGTGATCACTGCAGGCGAAGATAATAAAGATGGAGACCCCGCCAGGGACCAGAGTCTAAGGTTTCCCTGCTCTTCACCGGAGAACGGCGCAAGGCTGGGACGGATTTCGCTGCGGCGAACCCCTAGGTCACTACCTTTGAAGTGGCTACCCGTGGTGACAGCCAAGGTGCAGGACAAGGACACCGGACACTAGGAATGATGGTAGCAGGTATATAGCTGTAGAAGGACTACAGGTCTCAGGAGGGTAGCAGACAGGTACAGCAACAGATGATAGTAGCGGATTGCTGTAACGGCAGGAATACTGTAGGTTATAACTGGACAGGTGCAACAGCATGAACAACAGGAATAAACAGGTGCAAGATCAGCAGCTAGTAGCAGACTGATGCAACGGCAGGAAACACAGGTGCAAGATCAGCAGGTAACGACAGCCAGAAGGTTAGGAGCTCTGATGGACAGCACAAACTGACTATAGGTATCTCAGGGGTGACTTCTGGAACAGCAGAACCCAGGAGCAGGTCAGGAGCTCTGATGAATAGCACAATGAACTGACACTGGAGCAAGGACAGGAAGTTCCTTATATCCCAGAAGATTAAAGGTCACTGGCCAGGTAATTGGGACACTGTCCCTTTAAGTAACAGAGAAAAGCCACATGTGCACAGGATGCCAGCAGCAAGGGTTGGTGAGTACAAGGCAGGCACGGACATGCTGACGGTCCCTGGCAGAGACTGCTGCATGAACCGTGACACCAAATAGTGGTGATGGAAATGAGAAAGTCACCAAGTCACCAAGGAACAATGTTCTTGTATCTGAGTGGAGCCCCCCTTCAACCTTTGTGGCCCCTAGTGGTTGCTATGTCTGCTATGGCTATAGTTAAGCACACAATCAAAGGTTTAATAGTAAAACTGGATTTCTTGTAAAGAGCAAATAAAACTCTTAAATTAAGAATAATATGATAAGTTAAATAATTTCTGTACCTAGGGCTACTGAATGTTCACAGTATTATACCTTAATGTAAGGGAACACACTTGTAACCGGTTTCAATAACATGAAACCTGGGCACAACTTCATACATATCAGAATAATTAAATGTCTTAAACACAGCAATTTCGTTTCTATTTTCCAGTGCTAAATGGCCTTAAAAGATGTGTCTGTGCATCAATAGCATCTTTCTAGTAGTGCATTCAGCCTGCTATTCCTGGATCCGTTCCAGCATTGGCAATAGACACAAGCTGACTACATTAAATAAAATTGATTTTAGGCATTTGGATTGTGGAGGGCATACAGATGAAAATAATACATTTTGTTTCATATTGTTCAAACCAAAACTGACATTTGTTGCTTTTATGTAAAATGATTTAATTGCTGACAATATTTGAAAGCATTTATTCAGCCATGTGTAAAATAAATACTTTTCAAATTATCAAATTACCATAACATTCTCTTGAGTTCTTGGATTCAATATTCTTTTTTTTCTGAAAAACTAAATTTTATAAAAATAAGAAGGGTATAATTTCTATCTTAATAATGTGAAGAGTAACGAGACTTTCTTTTTTAGAAGCAATTTTTCCAACAGGTATTTCTAGAATTACTTCTCTGTTGGATGGCATATGTGCCACTGGACTTCCTTAGGCTCCAGAAGCAGAGTTGAGGTCCAGCCAGATCTTTTTATTTTTCTATATGGCAGTTATGATAAACCAATCGGACTCTCCGCCATAAACAGACTCCTTCTATTTCCGTCTAATATTTCAAATGCACTATATGGCAGTACAAAACTCTCTGTAAATTCTTTAAACTTTATTCCTATGAAACAAAGTAAAAGTAACATACTTGTATTAGAATGTCCGTGGTTCTTTCAAGAGCATAAGCTGCAAAGTCTATGGAACTCCATGTAGTGAGGGAGTAGCTGTGAGACAAGCCAGGCGTACACACCTACTGGCGCGATGTTTCGGAAGGACAAACCTTCCTTTCTCTTCCTTTCTCAAGGTGTGTCCCTCTGAAACATCGAGCCAGCAGGTGTGTACCCCCGGCTTGTCTTAAAGCTACTCCCTCACTACATGGAGTTCCATGGACTTTGCAGCTTATGCTCTTGAAAGAACCACGGACATTCTAATACATGTATGTTACTTTTACCTTGTCTCATAAGAATAAAGTTTAAAGAATTTACAGAGAGTTTTGTCCTGCCATATAGTGGATTTGAAGCCCAGCCAGATCTCCCTGGTACATTTAACTGGTTGTTAGAATAGCTGCCAGTTCCAGGAACTGGGGAGAAACAGGATCTCTCTGAAATAATCAAGTATATACTGGCAGGTACAAATGATACATCGATTTCCTGCACCACCTTTTGGTCCTTTTCCCTTTAGACGACATTATTGTGACATTCCATAGCTGACAGGTCTTGCCAGAAGAAACCAAACCAGCACTTGTAGACAGTGCAGAAAGTAAGACAAGTTAATATTGTAAATTGGGTGGGCACAATCTTATTTTTATGCAGCAAAATGTACAATATTTTATCATTTATTTCAAAAGGCATAGTATATTGTATTATTTTTTTGCAGGAACACAGTGTATTCTATTATTCATTTCATGGGCACAGAGTTTTCTAGTATTTATTTCATGGTGTACAGAGTACTGTAATATTTATTATTATTCATTATAATTATCTATTTAATGGCACAGTGTATGGGACCATATTCAGAGGTTAAATGTTTTAAACAAGTTTTTTGCTGGATGCACTATGCAATATATTGTTTATTTTAGGGCAAAGTTTATTGTATTCATTATTACAGGATTATATTATCTATTGCAGGACTCAATGTGTGGGACCATGTTTAGGGACATAGTACTGTATGTATTGCAAATTTCAGGAAACATCTTGTGAGACTATTATATTCAAATAAATAAAAAAAGAAAAATGTGATGCCCACCACTATAAAATAAGAAAAAAGAGGTGCTGCCACTGTGTCAAAAAAGCAAAATGGAAAAAACATGTAACACAAGGGCACATCTAATGGTGTTCAACCAAAAATGACAAAAGTATATCGATAAACAATGGAAATGTTAATAGGGATACTACACCAATGTTAGAAATGACTGAAAACACTGAAAGGCTTGAAACAAATACACGGTCTGTTAAAAAAAACACATACAGAACCAAATACAGAATAAAAAGTGAATAAATAAATAATTACCTCTACAAAAAACAAATAAATGGCTAAACCCCTCACCTTCTGCTTCTTTCCTACTCCTTTGTAGATAGTAAGCCTTCACAGGCAGGGTCCTCTCTCCCCCTGTTTCCAGTTGTTTTTCATTCATCGTCACCATTGTACTTGTTTGACATATGTTATGTATGTAACCCCCTGCCCCTCACCCCTTGAATGTCCAGTGCCCTGGAAGTAATGGCACATAATAATAATAATAATAATAATAATAATAATAATAATAATAATAATAAAAAAAATCTAGATCAGCAATAAATGTGTAAACAAACTCAAAGATAATGTTGCCACTCAGACATAATTTAGTGCACCCCAATAACACAATGCAAAGTATAATATAATAACATATAAAGAAAATCAATAATCCACCTAAAATACGGTAGTACAATGCTAGATGGCAAAAAAAATAAAAAAGAGGTGATACTTAGGCTAGGAGTCCCCAATGAGTCCATACATATTGCTGCTAAGAAGAACTTCTTCATGGAGATAAGCTGTACTTATTTCGGCTTTTTAGACAGGTCCTTTGACAATAAGCAGATGACTAGAATTATCATTATCACGTTTACATGAAGCACAAATGCTTTTCTTTCCTGAAATTGCTTTTCAGGAGCATAAACAAACCCGTTTTTGTATGAAATATAGAGTGCACGCCAATAAGACCAAGATCACGGTCTATAAAAATGTCTAAAAAATGCAGAGGCAGCACATCCAAAAAAATGTGGTAGTTTGTTAACCCAACAGCAGCAACGTTTCGGCTTTGAACAGAACCTTTCTCAAGTTTGGGTTGGGTTAATAAACTACCACATTTTTGGACGTGCTGCTTCTGCATTTTTTGGACATTTCTTTTTGGAAGTGACTAGAAATGTGCACCAATAATTTGCGGCAGATTTACTTAGAAAAAGTTTTTTACCTACCAGTCTAGTCTAAGAGACAACAATGCAGAAGTAAACAGTGACAAATGTATTAAAGAGGTGCATGCTGTTGGTGTGCCACAAATAGAAAACTATACTAGCTACATGCTGGTGTTGATTAGCGCTAAAATTTATACCACTTTTTGATAATAGATGGTGGGAGACCATGCCCCACAAAAAATGCATTACTTTTGTTCACCAAAAGATAGTGTACATTACTTGATAAATTTCCTCCATACAGTACTATATAGCATACATAATTTATAAAAGCAGGCAAACTTCTGCATCATTTATCAACAGAACATTTTTGGGTTATGACAGTGTATAATAATGTCAAAAAGCGAACTTGTCTAGACTTGAATGCTGGACTCCCCAGTTATACTTTGCAGCCTTGACCACTCAGATATTATTATTATTATTATTATTATTATTAAGAATAAGAAAGTTGCTTGTTTGAGCTTTGCCCAGCCATTTGTTTTCTGCACTTAGGGCCACATGTATGAAAACTTTCTAGGTCTAAAATTCACTTTGTTGCCCATAGCAGCCAAACACAGTGCCCATTTAATTTCATATAGTGCTCTGGAAAATGAAAGAGGCATTCTGATTGATTGGTTGCTATAGGCAATGAGGTGAATTTTAGACCTAGACAGTTTTCATACATGTGGCCCTTAGTGATTAGTTAATACATTGCTCTTGCATTGCCAATCACAATAATTGCTGTCCTGTGTTACCCATAGCTTTTTACACCTGGTGCCTGATTATTCTGGCTTGTCAGTAATCCAGCTTTTCTGGTCTTCAACTGCTATTTATCTGTTGTATTAAACCATACATCAGATCTGACCACGGCTGATCTCTCTCCTTGTGTATGGAACTCTGCATTATGTCACCCCATGTCTGATATTTTTCCTTGTGTACCGAGCCCTGGATTATATCTAACTATGATTTTAAACTGTTTCATTACCCCTCCTATTGAATTGTACATCTTAGAATCAGCTTAATTAACATTTGTTCAACTTTAATATGACTCATTAATACATGTTAAATATTCTTCCCATCCAGAAAGGCTGTCCTATTATCACATAAAACCACATAACCTGGCAAATTGATATAATATATGATGATGTTTCACTATAGTCACCCATTATGCCCAGAGGCCATTCGGTTATTGTATCTTCTCCACTTGAGGAGCCAATGTAATCTTTCAGTAATCTTTGCAATCAGTGTAAGCAGCTGGGTAATATTCTCATGTCAAAAGGTGTTTAGGTGATCTTAGGGTGGGAACAATGGTGTGGGCAGAGACACTCTTGGATATAGACCACTTGAAGCCCTGGACGAAAAGCATGCAGATGAGTAACAAGTTATATCTAGTGGGTACTTTTATGGAATAAAGGTGAGGGGAAAAGTTAATGTAACTTTTTTTATGTTCAAAGGGCTCATCTATGCTAATTAAATAATGAAGAAGAGATGCACAAACCCCTCAAGTGTTTTTCAGTACTGTGCTTCTTTAAAAATACAGTTTATCCTACACAAAGCAAGTCTTCATAAGGCTACATTAACTAAAGAATTAAAAAGTCATTCTTCTCAAAATACAGTAAGGAGAAAAAAGAAAATCCATTGTGTTCCCAATGTCCAAAATGGCTGCATCCTTAGGGCATGCCCCCACGGCACGGGTTTTCGGCTGGTTTTTCAGCCGGTTTGCGGTTTTTCAGACCGCCTGAAAAACCGGCCGAAAATGAGCACAATGGTGCTCTATGGAAAACCCGTGCAGCAGTCCCCACTGCACGGGTTTTCTGCCCGGCGGTTTTGCCGCCGGCGGTCCGGCGGCAAAACATTGTAGAAGCACCATCTTCCGTCTGGTTTTCGGACGGAATATGTGCTTCTCAATGGGAGGGCTCTTCTCCGCTCATCGCGGAGAAAAGCCGTCCCCCCGCGGCCGTGGGGATGGGCGCAAAACAGAACAAATATCGTCCGGTTTGTCCAGTGCCGTGTGAACGCGCCCTGAAGGGGCTAAAGTATAAAGATATGATAAATAATGTCTAATGGAATCATTCCATCATCACATAAGAAATAGTCAAAACTTAAACATGGAGGAAGGGTTGCAGTAAGAACAGAAGCTTGCTAGTATTAATTATGCAAAGCAAGATAATACTAAACAATCTTGTGTCTGTAATAGATAACAGATGACTGCAATATCCCTGTGTACCAGCATTGTAGATATAGGATTTATACTTGTAAAATTGCATTCATGGTTTTGTCTTGCATTGTTTCCTAACACCTGCTGTAATGTAATGGACACACTTAGTCAAGAGGGCATATGTTTTGCTTACAGCTATAAAATCGAGTTTCCTATGATTATCTTTAATATCACTATACAAATATCGCCTTTCCTCTAACATCTGTCTGCTTGGCAAATAATAAAAGAAATCTTGTTGCTCCAGAGAGGCTATGCACTGAATCCAATAATAATGAGGGAACTAGGGATCATGAAACACTGAAAAGACTAAAAGGAAAATTAAAGATAACCCTAGGTCTTCATTTTAGAATGAATCCGTTTTATTTAGACTACTATAATAAATATTTAATGGCCTCACTTAGAGCAGTTTTTAAGCTAGATAGTTCTCAAGTCAGGGAGAAAAAATTTCTCATCTCCACCCCCAGATATTTAGCTCCTCCATACTCTGTGCACATGTCATAATGGTGGGTAAAGTCTTTGCTGGGCAGGAGAGGGGGTCACCTATGGAGTATGAAGTAGCTAAGTATCTCTATATAAATATGTATGTACACATTAATTTCATCTATGCTTACTAGACAACAGAAAAGCAAACACTATTCGCTGATCAGGACCGCTCTACCAATGCACCTGGAGCCCCAGGTTGTTGGTTGGCCCAATAAACAGCCCTGGATATAATGTTAAAATAGAAAGCGACTTCTTATTTGCAATAACATTTCTTTAGTAAATATAAAAAAAGTCCATATATTTTAGACCATAAGACACCTTAATATAGTTAGCATAATAATAGTATGGAACATGACAGCACTTATCTTTCTGTAGAATTTTCTTATGGCTTCATGCAGAATGTATGCAGAAATGCTATGTGAACCCACCCGTACTTCTCAGTTAAGAGGCACTAGATGTTACCTAACAAGTAACAACTGGGGCCTCATTTGTATTGCCATAGTACTGTAAGTGCTGTACCTGGGCAAAATGTTTGCTGCAGAATAAAGAGGAGCAGCTCCTCTTCCTGTTGTCCTCCTCCTTCCCCAATGCTGCATGATGGGCAGTGCGCAGACTGTCAAGTTTGCATGTGCTCCAGACAGATCTAAACCCTGCTGCCCCTCATCTCTGTAGCCCACCCAGCTCTATGCTCTGCCCCCCTCTCATTAGGTCCCTTCCCCTCCTTTTAGGATCCTTTCCCCAGTGCTGCCCTCAATGCTAAGTCTGTATTTCTGGGTCACAGAGACCCAGCAATACAGACTGTGCATATGCATGAGAAGAGGAGTAGGCAAGGGCTTCTTTTCCCTCATGCTGAAGCCAAGCCTGCGCTCCTCGTCTACGCACTAACACTGCCGGCCTGCTGACAGCTGCTCATACAACTCCATTTCACCATACTTGCCAACTTTTGAAAGTGGAAAAGCAGGAGATTCAATGGGGCGGCGTGCGTAGCGCGCTGTGGCAAAAAAATTGCATGGACACGCCCATCTTGTTGGTGTATCACTCCCCTTCAAAAAGCCACACCCACTCTACTTAACTGCATAACGGCTTTGAAAGAAAGCCAGGTAGATGCCCCCTCTAGCCAGGTAGTGCCCTTATAGCCAGGTAGTAGCCCCCTATAACCAGGTAGTGCCCCTTACAGGCAGGTAGATGCCCCTTGTAGCCAAGTACATGCCCCCTTGCAGTCAGGTAGATGCCCCCTTGTAGCCAGGTAGATGCCCCCTTACAGCCAGGTAGAGCCCTCTTATAGCCAGATAGATCCCCCTTTGTAGCCAGGTAGAGCCCCCTTTGTAGCCAGGTAGTGCCCCCTTTGCAGCCAGGTAGTGCCCCCTTTGCAGCCAGGTAGAGCCCCCTTTGCAGCCAGGTAGAGCACCCATTGTAGCCAGGTAGGGCCCCCTTTGTAGCCAAGTAGAGCCCCCTTTGTAGCCATGTTTTGAGCCCCCATTGTAGCCAGGTAGTGCCCCCTTTGTCGCCAGGTAGTGCCCCCTTTGTAGCCCGGTAGATGCCCCCATTAGCCGGACAGTGCCCCCCTATAGCTAATAAAATAATAGAAGCCACTTACCTCACCAGGTTCCTTGCAGCTCATCCAGCTCCGGCCATCTCCCGTCGCAGGGGGAGTGAGTGCAGCCGCGCGTCACACTCCCTGGCACGCTGATCTGTATGTACAGCGCACACCGGCGCTGTACATACAGGGGGAGAAGGGAGGAGGGGAATGATTGCCTCCTCCTTGCACAGTGAGACTCGCTGGGTGGATGAGTGGCCGCGGCAGCCACTTCACCCGCCTGTAGGAACGGCCCGGCTGCGCCAGAGTAGCGTCCTGACACTACTCTTGCTCTGCGGCCATTCAAAGAACCCCCGCTGCCTGCTGGTCCCGGGAGCTTTGCCAACTCTGCCGGTGTGGCGGGGGGTGACCCCCATTAGCAGGACCCCCCCCCCCCCCCCAAAAGCGGGAGAGTTGGCATGTATGACACACACCGATCCCCCGCAAACACACTCTGCACAGTCCTCCCCTGCACACACACTGAAGCATGCACACCCCTCCCCTCACACACACTGAAGCATGCACACTCCTCCCCTCACACACACTGAAGCATGCACACTCCTCCCCTCACACACACTCTGCCACACTCCTCCCCTGCACACACACTGAAGCATGCACACCCCTCCCCTCACACACACTGAAGCATGCACACTCCTCCCCTCACACACACTGAAGCATGCACACCCCTCCCCTGCACACACACTGAAGCATGCACACCCATCCCCTCACACATACTGAAGCATGTATACTCTGCCACCCATCTCCTCTGCTCACACTCACCAGTCTTGCTGCTGGTTCTCAGCTCGAGGGAGGGGGCGGAGCCTTGTGGGTCCCACTAAGCCCCACCCCCTTCCCAGTAGTGCTCGGGGTTCCCTGCTCTCAAGCAGCTTCCTATGAACTACGAGAGCATTGCTGGACTGTGGCCGAGGATGGTGGCTTCAGGGGAGCGTCATGAGACGCTACCCTGATGCCTCTTTACACATATAACCTCCGGCAGCTCTTCAGCTGCGGGAGGATGAGCAACTGAAGCGGGCGGATGGGGAGAGTAAGCCGCCAAAAACAGCAGGGTTGGTAACTATGTATTTCACTGGGTCTCTGTGATGCAGCAATACCTACAACAGCTGCAGAAGTGTGGTGAGGGGAAGCCTGTGGCGCCCCCCTAGCTCATGGGCCTGGTTGCAAGTGCGACCACTGTGACTCCTGTAGCTTTTCTCTTAAAGGGGTTGTCTCACTACAAGAATTGCTTTTTGTTGCAGAAACAAGTCACTGCAATAAATGTCCATTAACAATATCCTACCTATTCCTAGATATCCCTTATTGTATGGGCTGCATCAGCTCCTCAGGCTGTTATATCTACAGACCTGTTTAATCTCTCATGATAGGTTGTCAGTACTGGTTGCTATAGCTACAGACCTAGCTTCTACTGCAGCCTAGTACAAGACAGTAAACACGCCCCTGAGTTCAACATGAAACCAAGAAAACAGGACTGAGGGAAGATGAATCAGTGTAGTGAGACAACCTCTTTAAGGCTGTTTCACAGAGCCTGCTCTTTACAGCCAGCTTTAGTTTCTCCCTTCCTGGTTAGGCTGTGGGTGGTTCTACAACAGTGACTGACATTTCAGCTCTGCTATTCCCAGCAGAGCTTGTTGAGTGACATTGCTAATAGGAGGGTTTAAACAGTAAGACAGAGGAATATAGAGCTCTAGAGAATTAAAGCTTGTTATTAACATAGATAAACAAGCTCCTGTGCTGCTGATAACACACAGCAGGGATTGACATCAACACCCCAACCATCCCAACCAGGGCTGCTAGAGCAATGAGAACAAAGAGAGATGGTTAGTATCTTAGGGAATCTTGTGTGCTCAAGCAGGAGATATGATCTGTTCTAGCTCCGATAGGAAGCAAATTTAGAACAGCAATGTATTTAATTTTTTATTTACCTATGCCTAAATGTTTAAAGCTAATAGTTATTTGTTAGACAGGGAGAGGGAAGGCATCAAGTATTAATCTGAGCCATTTCTTTAAGCATCCATAAAGTCCCTCTTCCAATGGTTTCCAGGGAGGTCACTTTATATGCTCAGGACTTTTTGTGAAATTATTTCCCAGATTAGAGAATTGTCATAGTGTCTGTTGGCTTTGCCAAAATCATATTTTAATTTTATTTATCAGACTCATGCAACAATTTTCTACTGTTTATATTTTTTAGGAATTTAACACATAGGAATTTAAAGAGAGTCTGTCAGTAGTTTTATCCACATTTTGTGGACTTTAGTATTGCAAGAGTCAAAGAGGAGCTGGTGCGCAAGAGAGCTATATGGCAACACAGAGGAAGAAGTAGAATCTAGGTACTGGCCAGTCTTCCAGGTGGTCAGGATCAGACTGGTGGTTTTAGAGACAGAGACTGCTGAGTTAAAGTGAACGGAGTGAGAGCCTGTGAAGGTAGACATATGCACGTTTCAGCAAGAAGACAGCATTAACAAGTGTGTATTTGTACCAGTTTGAGACTACTGAGTTCTGCCTGTATTTTAATTGTGTTCCCGTAAAAAAATAAGAGTCTAACTACATGGTGTGCCAGTGTCCAGTGTCTGTGCATTGTAGCAACACATGCCGAACACAATCTCAGTCTTGTCATTACGCCAGCTTTCAAACAGTTGGAAAATGGTATATAATCCACAAAAGGTCAAAAATAATACATTAGAATAATTAAATCCGCTTTTTTTAGTAAGATGAGTATGCAAATTCACTCTCCTCTGAATGAAAACTATTTCATACTAATAAAACCAGAATCTTCTCCAAAATTGAGGGAGACATGTATGGAACTAGGCCATTGAGGTGCATTTTCGCATCTATTTTTCAGTGTCAAATGTGCCTGAATGTATGAAATTGCTTTTTGTGCGCTAATAAATGTGTGTTTGTGTGTTTGGTGCATTATGGAACTTAGGTGCATAAGTAATGCGCCAAACATGTGTAAAGGCTATAGACAGGCTGAAAGTAAAAGAAAATCATTAGAATAGTATGTCAGTGAATAGAAACTATGGTTCTGATCTTGCTTGGTGGACCAGAGGTCCCAGCAATACTTGTGATGTGTTGGCTCTTGCTGTATGTAGAATAAAGGGTGAGAGCAGCAAAAATAAATTTAAAATTTAATGTACTAAAAATTAAAAATGTAGAAATCTGAACAACAAAATCAGTGGGTTATTTAATGTAAAATTAATTTTAGATTCTATTAATGTTAAATACATTTTATAGGAGATATTTTTATATTTTTGGGATATTATACATTTTATTTTTAAATTTAAATTATTTAATTTTATATAGTTTGATAATTATCAGAGTACTTTTTATTATTGTACTGGTGTAAGTTAAGAAATAATGGACATTTTTTTCCCTAATAGCAAATCTAGCTCCACTTTGACGACTCAGGCTCAGGCAACTTGAGCAGTAGTGCACCTAGTTTTGCCGAACCACATGTGTCTAATATTACAAGTGTGGTGCTACACGCCCCAGAACGCCCCTCATCTTAGGCGCATTAAAAAGTGTTGAGTCTTACGAACAATGCGCCTAACACATTCGTTTGGGGTATTAGACAAAGTAGCTGTCTCACTCTGGCACATTTTACGCCAGAAAATGTTAAAAAACCCAATCATACATGTCTCCCTAATGATATCCAAAAGAGCTCTGGTAAGTCACAAGTAATAAACACACATAGACAGTGAACACACAATGACATAAAAAATATATTAAATAAATAAATTATAATGTGCATTATGTAAAAGACCTGGTCATCTACCAAGAAATTTAAAAAATCCTTATACTGTCTACCCACAAGTGCTTGGCACAAAGAAGTGTATGCAAAGTGCTGACTCCTATACGAAATGATTCCATGTAACCCAGGTTCACCGCTCCTGAGGATCTTGTTCTCTTCAGTCTTTCAAACTACTTAATGGAATGTAATATTTATACACTGTTTATATGTGTGGGCCAATAGACGGGGACTTGACACCTAATTTTTTTATACTGTAGAGGACATTGTGGCCCGCACTCACCAGCTAGGGGATAGGGGTTGAGGAATGATGCTGCATCACCCACTCATCAGTGTAGCACTGTAAAGCAATATAAAGCATGATGTAGGCGCGACCAAGGAGAGAAGGAGGCCATCCCATCCTACTCACTCCACTGTGCCCTGTGCCCTAGATTAAGCAGTGTAGCGGAGAGTGACTCGAACTTCACTAACCTGTGCATTTGACTAATTTGCTCACATTTCACCAACCCGTGGCATGATGGGAGTAGTACTAAGCACTGGGAGGGGGGAGGGATAGGGAAGATTACGTTTACTCTATTTGTCAAACGTACATATTTTCTGTGAAGGACACAAAAGCCTAGTCTAACATGCTTTAATGTCCCACACTAAAAGCATTTACAGCTTATATAGATATTTTGGAAAAAAATTTCTTAGCGTAAAAGTTACAGTGAGCACAACTTATTTCATAACATTTTGCATAACAACATTTGTACTTAGTGTTGTGTTTGCCTATGGTCATTTATTTAGTAGTATATGTGCCCTGTTAATTAATCAAAATAAGAGCTAAATACAGACGTTAAAGAAATAATACCTTTTTTGTGTGGGGTTGAAGGGGCTAGGGTTATTTATTTTTGGGGAATTACAAAGCTTAAGGTTAGAGCAATAGTAAAAAATATGCTTTAATTTGTGGCTCTTTAAGCAATGGTTTATTGTGTACTGACAAATAAAATAACGAAGCAACATAAATAAGAATAAATTTGTTATCTCTATTATTTTAAAATATTTAAGAACACTGATTGTAACAGAACATATTGCAAACACTTGGAGAAGCTATTATCTTTCATTTTGGAACAAAATATTTTTTGCACCTTTCAATTCACCTGTGGTGAATATAGAATTGCTGTTTTAAGATTTACGTAGATGCTGCGTCAATGAACAATGCTGGGTGTGCAAAAGTCAAAAAACACGTAACTGTTATGTTTTGATATAATAAACGGTATTTTTTGCACCTTTCAAATCACCTGTGGTGAATATAGAATTGCTGTTTTAAGATTTACGTAGATGCTGCGTCAATGAACAATGCTGGGTGCGCAAAAGTCAAAAAACACGTAACTGTGATGTTTTCGTACGATACACGGTATTTTTGGCAACAAACAACCTGTGCTGACTACAAGATTGCTGGATTGTAATTTAACTGCAAGGTGGATATATCAACAGTCACAGGTGTAATGGGTAAAATTGAAAATGAACACCTATCTGAAATGTATACTGATAATAAAAGTGGAGTTTTGCAGCTAACAAGAGACCTGCAGTTACTAGAAAATGATGTGTATCCAATATAAGTTCAGGCTGCCCAATATCCAGGAAATATTTCAATAGCAAACTGTAATAATAATAATAATAATAATAATAATAATAATAATAATAAATAATAATAAAGATATTCCACTACAATGTCTACACTAAGTCTTGTGAACTTAATCCAGTGTACTTTATAGAAATAGCTTGTCTGTTTTCGCCCGCGGGCCCCCCACCCCACGCTATCACAGACGTGTAGTTACAGCGGTAGATGCTGCTTAAAATTACTCTAGCTAACTACATAAAATCTTCAAATCTCTAATCTAACTAATTTGGAAGGATACAGCTAATAGTAGAGGTTTCTCTGTGCAGAAATAGACTAATTTCGCTGAGCTGTTTGGCCACAGGCAGAGCGCACGTCCTATCCCTATGAGACGCTGAGAGACACTGAGGCTGAAACAGGAAACGCTGTTCTATGTAAAACGAGGTCATGTGATTTTTTCCAGCCAATCGCAACCATACACATCCCAGTCATGACGTCGCACACACATCTCACCCTGCTCTATTCTGTAATCTCATTTGCTGGCCGCCAAAATTACAGGAAGCGCCGAAAAAGGCGCAATCTTAATAGATGATGCTCAGATTTTAACCTTAATTATCGCATGATCTGGAAATTTCAATCACCATAAAAACCTTGCCGATTTCAACTTTGTCGAGAAAAATCGCTCAACACTACTTATGACTAGAGTTTTTTATTACCTACCTATTAAGTCATTACTGAGGCTTATCTCATCAGAATCAATCAACTTGCTGCTCAGAAGATCTTCTTCCTTTATTGCATGAGTGACATAAGTTATAGCCAATCCTTTCACTGTAGCAGGCCAATCAAAGTAGGGACCAGATCAACATCAGAATAGTAGCCATGACTATTGCTTTTTGGCTCTTTTGTGCTTGGAGAAAGAGAGGGACTTTTCTGAACAGCAAGTTAATTGGTTATAAGAGATAAAAGCTCCCTATGATGTAAAAGGGGAGGTAATAAAAACTCTAGTTATGGCATTCTGGCTGCTACACAACTATAGACATAGGGTACATACCTCTTGTCATTGAGAATAAGTACCCCTGAGCTACATCTAAGGCATCTCTCTAGCAATTTATTACCCTGATTTATCCTGCTAAGAGGCAAGAACCCTGAATGAGAAAACAATAGCTTTTTTCTTTCACTTCTGAAGGAAAATGAATACTGTATGCATACCTTTTTCTCTATGGAACATTGCCTCAAAAAGAAGTCTCCGTACCACTGGTATCTTCATTTAGAATCAGTATCCTACCAATGGGTTCAGTAAGAAGAGCAGCAAATGCTATGTAGTTGTTGCACTATAAATTACACACTTTAACCACATTCATTAAAATGACTACATTACATATTGCCTGATACATGCTCTGGAGGAGATCTTGTTTTTTTTTTTTTTGCCACAGAGCAGTTCTAATATACCTCACCCAATAAACATTATCAGTCAATCCACACATTGCAATTCTGTTAAATTTATGATCTACATAAACTGTTTTCTATGAGATGCTCATGGGCATTCATCTGGTTAAAATCACTTATTTTGTTCCAAAATGAAAGATAATAGCTTCTCCAAGTGTTTGCAATATGTTCTGTTACAATCAGTGTTCTTAAATATTTTAAAATAATAGAGATAACAAATTTATTCTTATTTATGTTGCTTCGTTATTTTATTTGTCAGTACACAATAAACCATTGCTTAATGAGCCACAAATTAAAGCATATTTTTTACTATTGCTCTAACCTTTAGCTTTGTAATTCCCCAAAAATAAATAACCCTAGCCCCTTCAACCCAACACAAAAAAGGTATTATTTCTTTAACGTCTGTCTTTAGCTCTTATTTTGATTAATTAACAGGGCACATATACTACTAAATAAATGACCATAGGCAAACACAACACTAAGTACAAATGTTGTTATGCAAAATGTTATGAAATAAGTTGTGCTCACTGTAACATTTACGCTAAGAAATTTTTTTCCAAAATATCTATATAAGCTGTAAATGCTTTTAGTGTGGGACATTAAAGCATGTTAGACTAGGCTTTTGTGTCCTTCACAGAAATATGTACGTTTGACAAATAGAGTAAACGTAATCTATATCGAACTACTGATTATTGATGTCTACTAGTACTGGTGAGCCGGCCGTGGCTAAGTCGTGGTATATGTCCGGGTATCTTTTTTTATGGTTTCCCAGTGGATACCTACAACATAATGTATAACAAGGTGTGGACCCAGCTTTATGTTTAAAACTGGTTTATAAGTATTAATAAATCTTCCTCTAGGCTCATTTTCTGCTTCCATATGTGTGCCATATAAGCTAATAGCATACTAATCATTGAATGGCAGACATGGCCAAGTACTTACATAATACAGAAAATGTGGAGAGTTTGGGAAAATTGTTTATGAGCAGAACCTGTGAAGTAGTGAACCTATGTACTTATAGCACTGTAAAGCATTTTTTTTTCTTTCCAGATGAATTTTTAGCAAGGTAAAATACCTTGGTTACATTTTTTTTGTCTATAATAATAATAATAATAATAATAATAATAATAATAATCTTTATTTATATAGAACCAACATATTCCGCAGCACTTTACAATATAGAGGGTATAAGCACAGACAAGCCGGACATTACATTATAAAACAGCTACTTACAAATGAGACATGAGGTTTGAGGGCCCTGCTCGCAAGAGCTTACAATCTATTAGGGTGTATGGGTGAAACAAAGGGTGAGAAGTGCTTGGTTTACAATGGTCCAGCCATGTTACATAAATATGGGGTAGTATACATAAAAAATTGGATGAACCTGTCATCCCAACCATACATCTATATACAGATATGTGCCTGCGGGTGGCAAAGTGCAGGAAGTGACGAATGTGTGACAGAATTTGGGGGGCTAACCATCAGGAATCTTGGTAGGCTTGTCTAAGAAGATGAGTTTTCAGAGCGCACTTAAAACTGCGAGGGTTGTGAGTGTGCCTGATCACATGGGGTAACATGTTCCAGAGAACTGGTGATCATTCTACATATGCATAAATAAATACATCAGAGGGGAGAAGGAACCAGTTCTAGTACATTACAGAAACTCAATAGGGTACAACATAATAATTTCAATATTAACAAGATCCATTTAAACCCGCCTCCATGCAAAAACTAATTAGATTGGTCTACCATGACACACCCTTCATATGAACTCTGTCCTTCTGCTTTATCAGTCCTTTGATGTAAATGAAAAGGATATCAGAATAAAGCAGAATCTTTGAACTTGAATGCCTAGTGCATTTTGAGTGATTTGTATGCATCATATCAGATTAAATATATTAATTTATACATGTTTAGTGAGGTTATCTCTTAGGCAATGCAATTCTTCTCCCTGCTAAATAAACAGCTCATGGACACGCGGAAATTGTAATGCGGAAGTTATCAGGAACTACCATTGTGCTCAGAGAATAAGCAGAATTAAAGAGAGATAAATCCTTTTGTGTTTTTGTGGTGTTAGCCTGCTGTTAGCACAAAATACATTTATAATATCCCTCTCTGGTTCTTTGTGTTAAAATGAACAGAAAAGTCTGAAAAAAGCTGATATACAGAATATGAAGCACCCCAGGACACAATAAATTGTAGACTTTGCTGAATGTGCAGTAATTAAACTGCTCACTTCACTGTTTTTGAAAATAAGAATTTAATCTACTTTTTTGGTCTTTTGTGGTGTAACATCTGTACTCATGTTTTCTTTATAGCAATTAGTCCGTCCTTATGAGGCTGATTAACAGAGACAGGTGTGTGATTGCAAGACTTAATTTTTTTCATTTTGTATAAGATGCAACTATTAAACCCTTACAGATAAGCTACATTTGAGAATTTGTTTTACCAATTAATTTGAAAATTTCTATTTTTTATATGAAGTTTTGCATAGCTGATATACAATTAGACAAACTTTAAGGCTTCAGATCTTGAGAAATTAAATGTTAAAAAATAATTTAGAAGCAACAGATAATAATGAATAAAGTAAATATTGTGTATGTTAAACTTTAGTCCATTTAGTAAGTTATTAATTTAAATTAGATTTAAGTGAACTTATTCACCCTTCTTCTTTGTAAATACTTACATTCCCTGGCAATAACAATTGTGGAAAAACTTTTCTTAGAACTCTGCATTGTCCTGTAAATATATTTGTACATTAACAAATGGGCATTAATTTTACCCTTGTCAAAATGACTTGGTCCTCTTCTTCCAACAGTTCTGGAAGAAACGTCTCTAGAATTATTATTTTACAGGGAATGTGAACATTACTAAAATGGCACTAATATTTATAAATACATATAACAATACCATAATTTTTTTATTATTGTTTTTTTTGACTCCTTATTCATTCAGCATAGACTGATAATTGATACTTTTCAATTGTGGAAGTGTCAGTAGTTCTCTAGAAATCCCTGTCTTACAACTCCCAGACTGCAATGTAGTTGCAATCTAGGACCTCCTTACAAGGCCAGCTTTAGGCAGTACAGCTAGTACTGCCATATGGGACCCGGTCAGACTGTGAAACAAGAAGAGGCCCTGCTGCCGTGGGAAGCTACCACCCACTTGCTTCACGGGATTGTTAGAAAGAACTAGCCTATAGCCTGCTCTTGTTATTATGCATGTCTTTGTGAAGTATATGCAATTGAAAAGTACAGTGGAACAGAGAGTTATCTTCAGTGTTTCCCGGCGACTACTAACGTTTTTTACTGCTCGGACAGTGCAATGACGTCGCCTGCTCTGCTGGCTGTCCTAGACTTCAAGCCTACAGCAAATTACTTTAGGCTTATGACCTAAAACATGCCGAGAGTAGTATCCCAGTGTAGGCGGCATGATGACTACACATTGAGGTGGCTTAAATATCATTATTACCATTTGGGACACTATGGATCAGGAGTTTGTACATACTGTAATGGTTTATATTCAGTAACAGTATGGTGATGTTATGTGGTGAATAGTGGTGGTATTATTTGGTTCTTGTATATTGTTATGCTAAGTAATATGGATCTTAGTATATTGATTTGATGAGTATGATGGTATTAGTCACCATGTGGTCTGTGACAGCATTATTTTGTCTTTGTAAATTGTTGCTATTTGGTAATACTTGCCTTGGTAAACTGGTTTGGTCAGTAATGTTATGGTGGTATTAGTGGTGACAATGTGAAAGTATGTACCTACATGTCAACAGTATTGTTTGGCCCTTGTATGTGTACTGACCCACGGAATAAAGATTATGGGCCACATATATGAAAACTGTCTAGGTCTAAAACTCACTTTTTTGCCCATAACAGCCAATCAGAGCGCTCCTTTTATTTCATAGAGTGCTCTGGAAAAATGAGAGGGGTGCTATGATACGTTGCTATCCCCAGCAAAGTGAGTTTTAGACCTAGACAGTTTTCATACATGTAGCCCTATATGTCAATTATACTGAGTGGTGCAATCTCCAACAAAAACTAAATCTAAAAACAATGGCACAATTGCAACTAATTTCTTGTTCACCGAACAAATAATTTTTTTGGGAGAAAGGGCGGGAGGATGACCCAGACGCTTTGGCTGTATGGGGCCTTGAAATTTCTGATGGTGGCCCTTCTTCCATGTATACTCTCCTTATACCTCTTATCACTTTTTTTAAAATTACCTAATAAACCTCCTTGCATTATCTTTCCAAGCCTCCTAGTTTTCTTCTTCCCCACCCGGTACACATCAAATCCAGTTTCTTACCAGGTCTGTACACTTCCTGTCTTGTTTCTTTCTCTCCACATACTCTTTGAAGTAGTCTCTTTTACCCCTCTATGAATGGCTGCATCAGGATGTGTCATACAAATGCACATGCTCTTTGGAAATGTGACTAGTTCACTGACAGTGTTTGATATCAATAAAGTTAATCTTGTCACGTGCTCTGCCTAAATCCACAGGATGTCGTTCTTGATGGAACATGCTGAACATCACAACCAGACTCCGAACACAGTGTCTTCACCTCAATTGAGTATGTTCACACAACAAATTTTAATGTGGAATTTGATGCAGATATCATGATGGGCACTTCAGTCCCTGCTCTGAAATGAGGCTGGGTTCGTTTCTGTCCTCCCCATCTGGGACAGTACTCACCTCTCCCCACCTCTGGTCTACTACCGTCCTTTACTTGTACGCGCATGCTCCTTCTTTAGGGCGCGCGCTGGCTCTTTAAAATGTAAAGGGCCAGTACTCTGCAGACTATTCTCGGCCTGCCACGACCTGTCGGCCTGGTACCTGCTTACAGCTCTGCATTGAGGCTGCCCTGAACCTATGGCCCGTAACTTGACTACGCCTCTGCCTGCTCCTCATGTACTATGTTGACACATTTTGGCCGCGAACGGCCATGTCAGGGGTAGCTACCTGAGTGTTCCCCGCAGCAAGGACCAACTGGCCTTGTGGCAGGCTCTGGTGATTACCAAAGGGCTCCTTAAACTCGACTCATCGCTCGCTGTGACCCAGCGGATCCACTTTAGTTCATTACAGTGGACTCTGTGTTGAATTCCACCATAAAATCCTCATGTATGCTGACTCCCATTCATTTAAATGGGCAGTCTGGACTGTTGTCCCCACTGAGGACTACAGCATGGATTTTAACACCAAACTTTTTAAATCTATTCTTTGAAGTGGATCCTTTTCAGAACCGGCTTTGGCAGAAGTGCACAGACGTAAAAACCACCTCTGCAAAGTTAAAATCCTTTGCAGAAATCCAAGATATCACCTGAGATTTCTGCTGAGTTAAGCACATTGGATTTTTCCGATAGATATATCCTGACATGTGAACATACCCTTAAATCAGTTTCTGACCAGGCCATTTACCTCCCTTCATGATTAGGCACATTTTCCTTTTCCTTTGTTTATGAGGGTTTGAACTCTATAATGCTTTTGTAACGGGGTAAGCTGGGTATGTGCATCCTCTGGATCACCGCAAGAGATGGAGATGCAAACCACCTCAGTGAGCGGGATCTAAGAGGCCCCCAGTCTTTACCGGAGCCCTCCACAAGGCCGGAAGGAGTTAGTTGCAAGGAACCCCCAGGTCACTACCCCTGACGTGGCTACTCATGGTGAAAGCTGATGTACCGAATGTAGAACTGTGGAATGGGCAGGAATGATGGGTTTATAGGCAGGTAGCAACCAAAGACAGGTAGCAGAGTCCTAGGCAAGTAGTAGCCTAGCGTAGCGGCAACTAACAGCAGTACAGGTAAATGCAGGAACCAGGACACCAGTAAATGCAGGTCACAGACAGCAGCCAAAGGTCAGGATCAATGTGAAGACATCAACACACTGACCACGAGCACAGGCAGGAAGTTCCTCAAGTTCCAGGTGGTGAAAGGTTATTGGAAAGGTAATTAGAGCGGAACTACTACAACACTTCTGGTGATGTGGGGGTGAGATATGATCTCACAAATGCCCTACATTTGGAAATAATAAGTATATAAGTTAGTTAATGTATTAAAACATTCTGTGCCCTGAAAATCACTTTTCAGAGTGCCTTAATTACTAGCATAAATAAGATTTTTTTTTTTAATATGGTATTAGTCCTGGTTGCAGTATCGACTCACTTGTTTACAGTTTTTAGTCTGTCACTCTGGCACTACAATGGGCTGTGGCTGTTGTATCTATATCATGGAACAGAATCACCTTAAGGAAGTGTCATGAATTTTGCTTTTACTCACCTCTTCTCTGCTGGCAGCAGGGCCGTTCCTAGGGGCAGGCGAGGCGGGCGATCGCCTGGGGCGCCGAGGCTCCGCTCACCTGAGGGGGCACCACGGTCGCTCGCCTCGCCCACCCGGGATTCGGCATCTGACTCTGCGCAGCCGTTGTTAAACAGCCGTGCACAGTCAGTCAGCAGCTGCATACTCGCTGTGCAGCTGCTGGTGCAGGGAGGAAGCAGTACTGAGTGTTTCCCTCCTGCCTCCTCCTCTGTATGTATCAGCGCTTGGTGAGCACTGTACATACACAGCGTCGCAGGGGGTGCACGGCTTTCACCACGCCCCCTGTGATGCTGGGTGTAAGCGTGGGTGATGACGTCACGCCGCTTACACTGAATACCGGCTCCCGGACATCGATGCGCTGCAGGAATCCCGGTGAGGTGAGTAAGTTGTTATTATTTTATTATAATTAGATATTGGGGGCAACTACCTGACTATGGGGGGTTAGCAATGGCTACAGGGGCAACTACCTGGCTATGGGGAGGGGTTAACAATGGCTACAGGGGCAACTACCTGGCTATGGGGGAGGTTAACAATGGCTACAGGGGGCGACTACATGTCTAGAGAGGGCCGCTACATGGCTACAGTGGGCTACTATTTGGCTACAGGTGGCTGCTAAATGGCTACAGGGGGTATTACATGGCTACAGGGGGCAGCTATCTGGCTACAGGGGGTATTACATGGCTACAGTGGGCTACTATCTGGCTACAGGGGGCAACTATCTGGCTACAGTGGGTATTACATGGGTACACGGGACAACTACCTGGGTACACGGGGCATATAACTACCTGGCTACAGGGGCTACTATCTGGCTACAGTGGGCTAGTACATGGCTACAGGGTCTACTACATGGCTACCATATGAGGTGCTATACATGAGGAGTTTATATAGAGATAGGAATTGGTAGAGAAGTGCTGATAAATTTAGGAGTCTAATATGTTTGTTTTGTTAATTTTACAGTGAAGAGTTGAGGCCGGGAGAAGACGTCATGGCGTCTGGGACAGATGGAGAACAAGAAGAGAAAGAGAACAACTCTTCAGAGATGTCTCCTGTGAGTGCCTGGATGTAACTTTACTGTAATCATTTATATGTCTGCAGAGCCTGTGTACAGCTGGTATCCATCACTTTATGGTCACTGTATGCCGTTAATATTGGTTGTAGTATATTGGCTTATATTCAGTAATGGTCAGTTTGTATTATTCAGTCACTATGTACTGGTGATACGTGGTCATGGTGTTGTGGTATTATTCAGTCACTATTTGGGGATATATGGTCATGGTGTGGTGGTATTCGGTCACTATGTACTGGTGATACGTGGTCTTAGTAGGACATTGGTACTATTAGCCTGGGATTCTGGTTTAGTGTAGCAGTGTTAATTGGTAACTGTATGACTATTTTGTTGTTTTATACGTAAAGATTTTTGTATATTTTGGCTTTAGTTTATGGTGATGCATTGTGGTGCATTATGTTACGGGCCACCTTGCAAAATTCTGGGAAGACAGTTTCTGAATTTTGGGGGACACGTATGAACCTAACGCCGACTCACCAGTTCTACCTCTGTTTTGATTAGTGTATGATCATACAGTATGTATGAAAGTGTCCTGTTCTACACCAAAAGTAGTCTTAGCCATGCCACTTTGAAACTGGCATGGATTTGTACAACAGTTTCGCAACAAACGTTGTCGCACTTTTGGCGATGGTACAAGTCCTGTGCGACACGCCCCCCCATTATTGGCATGTTACAAAGTGTCTTGTCTGGCGCACACTATGCCAAGTTTTGCGATAGGATGGTTCATGCATCTATAGAACAGGGCTATGACAGTTTGTTTGGCTCGAAGTAAAAGTTTGGCACAGCCCCATTCATACATGTTGCCCTTTGCTTCTAAGCAGCTGTGTCTTACAGCTTATAAGGAGCTTCTACTGAATATAAAACCAGCAAGTCCTCTTGTTCCTGGTCTGAGCATCAGTACATTACTGCCCCTGTTCTGGTTACACCCAGCTCCTTTATTCTGTGGACTCTTGTCTCAACCCTCCTGGTTCTGTTATGAGTGTTGACGATATGTAGAAATTGAAAACCCACACAAACGTTTAACATTAAAAATTTTACTTTTTACTTAGTTTAAATCGTGACCCATAAGTTACAGGGCAAATCTACACAATTAATGGCTATAGCGGAGTAAAAAAACCTTTGACCGTGTTATGCATAAACAGTACAGTCTATTTGCAATAAATAAGACTTAGCTTGGCAGCTTGTAGTGGAAGTCCTTGAGACATTGTAGCACTTCTAGAGAAGCAGGTAAGAACCTGGACGCCCTGATCACCACGAGGAACGTGACGGAGGATATCGTCAAATGACGCCGTCTGAAGAAGGAGGACACACCTCCGAAACGTCACACATGGGCGTTCGGCGTTCCTTGTGGTGATCAGTGCGTCCAGGTTCTTACCTGCTTCTCTAGAAGTGCTACAATGTCTCATGGACTTTCGCAACAAGCTGTTAAGCTAAGTCTTATTTATTGCAAATAGACTGTACTGTTTATGCATAACACGGTCAAAGGTTTTTTACTCCGCTATAGCCATTAATTGTGTGGATTTGCCCTGTAACTTATGGGTCACGATTTAAACTAAGTAAAAAGTAACATTTTTAATGTTAAACGTTTGTGTGGGTTTTCAATTTCTACATATCGTCTATGCCTCAAGGACACTTGGGAGAGAGTCCTTTGTAGCCCACTAAGTGTTATGCTCACACATTAAGAAAGGTCTGGATTAACGTAAAAAATCTGTTATGAGTGTTTCAGGTTAACTTTGGTAACTATGGGTGACATGTAAGAACAGGGCTGCACCATTTTTTTGCTGTGCTTTGAGCGAAACAAAGTGTTGTAGCCCTGTTCTATAAATGTATGAACCGTCATACATCAAAATTTGGTGCATTGTAGGCCAGACATGACACTTTTGAATGCGCCGATGATGAGGGGGCGTGTCACACCAGAAACACATGATGCGCCAAAAATGCGCCAAAGTTTAGCGCAAAACTGTAGTACAAATCAATACCAGCTTCAGTGGCACGGCTGAGATTACTTTTGGTGTAGAGCAGGACACATTTATAAAGTGCTGTGAGACACTTTCATACATACTGTTGGATCTTACACTATTAAAAACAGAGGTAGGACTGCGAGTCGGTGCAAGATTCATACATGTCGCCCTATGTTTCTGTCCTGCTCTAGGGCTCATTTTCCAGTCCTGCTTTATTTTCATTGTTCACATTGTTCATGCTATTAGTTTGTCCAGATCAACATTTCTTTTCTCACTTGTCGTCAGTCCCATAACGGTTGGTGTATCCTGCAACCAATTTGTGACCTTTCTAGGGACACAGTCAAGAAACCCTCAGCTTTCGACTCTGTACCCCAGTCATGCAATGCCAAGCTGGTTGCAGTTCCAAGGTTCCACATATCCATCTAGTGACATTTCCTAATGTTGAAATGCTTGGTTCTGTTAGTGTGTCCTTCTCCAATAAGGTAACATTGAAATGTCATATTGGGAACAAACTGTATCCAGTTCCTAACTGCCACCCTACCACCTGTCTAGAGGTGCTTCTTTTTATTCAATTTATACTTGCCTCAGTTTGTGTATCCTGCTTTAATAAAGCAGCACAAAACATTACAAATCAAAATCTTTAAAATGTCTATGAGGGTTAATTTAGGGAGTCGTAAGAATTCCCTGTCTATATCATCCATACCTAGAGTTTTGGTAGCTGTATTCTATGCCTGGTGTCTAGCTGAAAATGGTACTGTGGACATGTAGACATGACTGGCAACTATTTTTAGGCAATCAACATTGCTGAATATACTTCCAGAAATACTGCTTTGCTGAAAAGCAGAAGCTCACAATGCTCTTCTGAAATCTCCCTTTCAGTTCCATACTAGACAAAATACTTAGCATCTGACTATGGTTTATACAGTATACAAGGGGATCCTTATCAACAAATAATTCAACAAATCCTTCACAGGCATCTAATAAAGTAGAAGACTGAGCTCTAATGTAGATCTTTAAGTATGTCAAATAAGTCCTGAAAATCTTCTGGAGATGCATGCATTATACAATGCATTATAAATTGTAAAGCATACATTGATCTAATTAAGGCACAATTAGTAAGCAGAGTTTAGACATATCGCAGGATTCAAGTCAGAACAAGTACTATTATAAATGATTTTTAAACACAGGAAAAACATGATTGACACATCACAGTAGAATACTCTGCTACCACACACTACTAATGTGGACAACAGATGTAATAAATTAAACTAGTGTGCATATAAAAGGTATATGCTCATGATAACCAATAAGATACTTTTGTACATTTTCAAAATTTTGTTGCTGAATTTCTGTGGAGGTCTTACCTAATGGTTGAGGTACATACATCACCTAATTTAACAGATGACTAAATTAGGGAGCAGAGTCTAAGGAGCTCCCTAGTTTCTTCCTAATTGTTAACTCCTATACAGGGATCTGGATAGCAGTCAGAAAAGCACACTCACAGTTTACTTAGCAAAGGTAACCTATTATTCGGGAAAGAGGCATTTCCAGTGTTCCCCATTACATACAGTAAACTGGTCCTTTGAAAGACCAGGAACCAACATGCATGTGTGCCCAAAGGGGAGTTGGCAACACAGAAATGGCAGTGGGGGAATCATGAGAGCAGCTAAGAGATTAGAGACTTCTGTTACAAAACCCAACAGGTGGGCCCAAGTCAGTAGTGTTATAATTTTTTTGTTTTCACTGTAGGTCTCACACAATAACATGCTCCATTGGGTGTCTCATGTAGGGGATATGTGCCCTGGAGTACTTGTGTAATATAACATGAAGCATAATGCTATTATTTTTATTCTGTCTGTTTAGTATGGAATAAAAAACAAAAAGCATGCATTTCTATGACTGTTCTATTATAGCTTTATTACGGCTGTATTATTACACCTTTTTTTACTTTTTTGAACATATTTTTAAGTCCATGCATTAGCAAATATGCTATTTGGCAATTGAACAGAGTAATATAATATAAAAACCTAGTAGTGTGCGGCTTTGATAATAAATGTCCATCACACAAGGTATCTCAGATCAGTCCACAGAGCCTGGCGCTCCTCCTGTTGTGCTCATGGGTGAAAACAACGTAATGGCTTTCACAGGTGCAACGTCTTTTTTTTCAGGGGGATACCTCCTTCATCGTGTATGTGCTATACCTGTCTAAGTCCTCTTTTTATCCAAGACCTCATTTACATATCTTTTTACCTTTCCTGAACTCTATGTTACAATATATCTATTTTTTACAAAAAAAATCTTAAATTAAAACTTTCATTCAGGCCTTTTGGTATCAAAGAATCTAATCTGTGATGAAGACTATAAAAAAAAATCAGAGGATATTGAAAGATATAACTGTATACATCAAGAGCTGAAAGCTAATATTGAAAAAATGAGAGCACAACTCCTGCAAACTACATGTAAGGGACCGGTCAGGGACACACAGCAAGACACAGACAAGTGAGGCCCTGACACTGGTCCCAGCCCCTATCCCTGCCTTTTGGGGAACCCGACTCGTTAATAGGCTGGCCCCAACCAGAAGAATGATGGCTGCACTAATCAAGGTGCAACACAGACAAGGACAAACAAACACTGAACAAATACACGTAGTCAGGTGGTCCAAAGTCGGTAACAGGAATGACAGTGAAGTACAAAAACGTGAGACAAGGGATAACGGAGTTCAAGCCAAAGGTCAGGTAACAGTCGGGAGACGCAGTACAGATACAGGAGGCAGAAGTAAAGCCAAAGGTCAAGTAACAATAAAGAGCAGCAGGCAAACAAGGGGCGTACTACAGGGAGCAAAAACCTATAGCAGGCAATGGGAAGAGATATAAGAGCCCTAAAATACCTGCCAGAAACAAAAAGGATGAAGGTAATAGGTGGAAGTAACAGAAGACCTGATAGGAGCAAAGGGCTGTCAATAAACAGAAACAAACAAGGAGCAAACTTAACCAGTCGAGTGCTGGAAGATTCCTGATCACGGGCGTTGGCCAGGAATCAATCAAGAATGCAGGGAGGAAGACCAAGTTCACACTAGAAAATACAACTGTAAGATGTTATGTCAGAAACCATGGTTTTCAACGCAACGTCCGTGGCCGGCGACCAGAGCCAAAAGCCGGGGGTGTGTCAGGCACAATCATGACACTACATTTGCAAAAGTTTGAGTGAGACACCAAAGATTACTTGTACAACCATGTCTACACATGGTCTGAATACCACAATAAGAAACACACACCATACAGATGACATCGTCGATCTCATACGATTTTGGAAACCTCCAGTTTAGGCTCTGACAGTCAGGAGAAATGTTATGATCCACAGGCAAAATAGAGAAGAAACCTGCCCCTTTTATAAAAGAAGGGAGCACACAGGAGGAGACCAATCCAGGAATGAAAACCAATGAACACAGGCTCAGAAAATGGACCAAGAAGATAAAGAAAAAGAACTGAATGCATTAGCCTTTAACATGTCATGTAAGGAACTAATCAGTGATCAGTGTAGTGTGCTGGACAAAGGGTTAAATTATGTTCCCACGAATGAAAGTCATGAAAGATTGAAAATGAATTTTGGTAATGGAAAAATGGAAAAAGAGGACCAGATTTGTCCATGAAAACCTCCCCCCAAAAGAAAAAGAAGCTATTGCCACACTGAAAAAAGATAATTGCCTAATTATTATGAACGCTGATAAAAGGGGTGCGATGGCTGTCATGGACAAATCTGATTATGTCTGTGAAGCTGAATCACAACTTAGTGATAGCACGGTATACCACAGATTACAGAATGATCCAACTAAGGAATTTAAAAGGTTGTAGATGAAATGATAGAAGCATTCCGTATGGGCTTAATTACACAGAGCATAAAGAACGCTCTGATGGTTCAAAATCCACAAACTCCCATGATATATTTTGTTCCTAAAATCCACAAATCCTTGACCACCTGCCATGTAGACCTATAGTATCGGGGGTAGGGTCACTACTTGAACCCCTGGCAGTGTATATGGATTTCAACAGAAAATTGTGAAAAACAAACCCAGATGTTTAAAAGACACCCAAGCATTTTTACAAATATTGCAAAGTTTGAACCCCACAGAAATTTCATGATTTTGCACGCTGGACGTAAAAAGTCACTACACTAATATTGCATATGAAGAATGGTATATGACAGTACAAGAAGCACTGTCCTTAGATCCGTCACTATCTAATTCTTATATCTCGTTCATAAAGTCATTGCTAGATATTGTACTTAAAAATAATTATTTTAGATTTGGTGAAGCCTAATTCTTGCAAATGTAAGGGACCTAGATGGGTTCCCCGGTTGCACCGAGTATAACAAATCTATATATGTCATAATAAAGGCAAAATTGCACAGTTCACCTTATGCAGACTTGCTTGTATATATCTTTACCGAGGGTCCTCTCGGCATAGCTCCCCCCTTCGGGCTTACCGCCAGCCTAGCGGAAATGCATAAGAACGCGAACGGATATCCGGGCATCGATCCTCGTGGGGAACGGTAACGCCAAATGATCCCGAGTCCAGTTCCGGTAAAACTACTTTGTTTATTGCAAAAAGTTAAAACAGCACTATGGCAACAAAACTCACACACATAGTTGAAATGACAGACGCGTTTCGGGCGTGACAGCCCTTGTTCACTTTTACAACATAACTCTGTGCATCTTACTTATAAAATAAAATTACAACCTTTCTCGCTTGACGGCACGTTATCTCATATCGGAGGAAGGAGGCTAGAGCACTTCTTATTGGTCCTTGCACTTATCTCATTTAAAGGTATACAACATGTAATAAATATATGATGTTAAATATAGGTAAATGAACTAGAAGAAGAATATCTATGATGCTATGCACAAATATCTATCTAACCTAAATAATCAAAAGACAATTTCTAACATAAATATAGTTCTTAATAAAAATATAACATATCTGTACGAAAGTTTAGACCCTCTGGTCTTCTAGTGCCCAGCCTCATAATCCATTGTGCCTCTTTCTTCCTAATGATTTTTGTCCAATTCCCACTTCTATAGGGGCGTGGTATAATTTCTATGGTATAAAATTTGAATCCCTCTAGGTCTGCATCGTGACATTGCAAAAAATGTTTTGCCACCACCGACATTTGTCCCTGTTTTTTTCTTATGCTTGCAACATGTTCCATAATTTTTCTAATTGTACTTCCCACATATTTTTTTGGGCATATTGTACATTCGATAATATATATCAAATGATGGCTGTTGCAATTAATAAACTGACGTATGTCGTACTTGCAATGATTTTTAGTATCTGAAAAATCCCTGGTTTTCAAAGCTTTCTCACAGGCATTACAGCGGGCTCCCCCACATTTGAAGAAACCCTTCTGTGATAACCATATTTTGCCCGTATTTTCCTGTTTAGGAATATAAGCGCTGGGAGATATGGAATTACCCAGGGTTTTACCTCTTCTGGGTACAACTTGTACACCCTTATCCAGAATCTCAGCTAGTTTTTCATCCTGTCGCAGAATATTAATATTTTTGATGTTATTAAAATTACTGCTATATCTCGTGGAAAACGTGACCTTATCCTTTCTATGTACATCTTTTCTCTTTTCACCTGTAAGTAGCTGTTCTTTTGTCATTTGGCTTGCTTTGTATTTGGCTCTATTTATGCCTTGTTTGTTATAGCCTCTCTGTGTCAATCTTGTTTCTATAAATGTAGCCGCTTCCTTAAAGTCTTCGTCCAATGTACATATCCTTCTAGCTCTCAAGAATTCCCCATATGGTAACGCTTTAATGGTATTGGCACTATGGCAACTATTGGCCCTCAATATTGAATTTCCTGAATCAGGTTTCCGATATAGTTTAGTGACTATCTTGCCTGCATCTATCTGCCCTCTAAAGTTAACATCCAAAAATGATAATATCCTCTCTATTCCATGTACCCGTAAACTTTAAATTGAATTCATTCTGATTGATGTATAGAATGAAAGGCTGTATGAGCGCCACATACATATATGTCATACTTTGAAAAATTGTATGTACATAAATCCATTTATGTTGACAAAATCATTATCTGGCAAAGATACATTGATGACGTCTTTGAGTTGTGGAATGGGAGTGAAGGGGATCTTACAGACTTCCTTACATACATTAATAAATGCCATCCGTTGATTACCTTTTCTCTAACAAAGCATCAAGAAAAAATGTAATTCCTAGATGTTGAAATTACAAGGGATGACTAGTGTTGAGTCAAACCGTTCAGAAATGGTCAGTTCAGCATAAACTTTACTAACTTTACGTTTTCTCTAAACCCAAGCCGAGCCCATTGACATTCACTTTAATGAGGTTCGGCATTCGTGTCGGCGGTGGGTTCTGCGTTCGGGTCGGCCCAAACTCGAATTTTTTAGTGCTCGTTCATCCCTAATAAGGACCAATGTAAATTCCGTACCTCCTTATTTTCTAAGCCCACTGATAAAAATAATGCACTACATAGGATGAGTTATCATACCCTACAGGTTTTTCGGGATATACCCAAAAGCCAGTTCATCAGAGTAAGTCACATCTGTTCAGATGATGGATTCTACCATCAGCAGATGAAAAAAATTAATAAAGAAATCTTCAGCACCAGGCTATAAGGAGGAGGATTCGTTAAAGATAGAGACTGAAATCGGTAAACAAAGTAGAGAACATTTTTTTTCAATCAAATAAAAAAAGCAGAGATGATAGGTTCTCATTTATGACTACATATGATAAACATTCTATGCTAATGAAAAAAAAACAATTAACCGACATTGGCCAGTACTACAAAGTGACCCCAAATATGGACACTTATTTAAAAAAAAACTTCGATGCATGTTCAAAAGGAATAGATCAATAGGTGACACATTGGTAAAATTGGATATTACATTACAGAAAAAACGCACCAAGCGCAGTGGAACATTTCCGTGCACTTCATGTCAGAATTGTACTGCCATTATTAATGGCCCAAGCATTTGCTATCCAACATAGAACACTCAGATTAAAATCCAAGGATTTCACACTTGCAATAGCAAAAATGTTATTTATATGCTAAAATGTCCCTGCTGGAAGACATATGTGGGGCAGGCAAGTAGACCTGTAAAAATCATGCTGAATGAGCATAGATCAGCCATCCATACCTTGGCTGCACTAATACAGGGCATTGATGCCCCAGGAGACATAAAAACATGTGGTGAGATGACTGTAGCAAGACACCTCAGTGAAGAGAAACACCAAATCAGTGAGATGAAGTGCAGCATATTAGAGGAGGTAGTTGTTTTTGACAATAATCAATGTAGATCCAGGTTGCTGTAAAGAGAAGCTTTCTGGATCCATATATTCGATTCTTTGATAACAAGAGGCCTGAATGAAAGTTTGAATTTAAGATGTTTTTTGTAAAAAATAGATATATTGTAACATAGAATTTGGGAAAGGTAAAAGGACATGTAAGTGAGGTCTTGGATAAAAAGTGGACTTAGACAGGTATAGCGCATGCTTGAGGAAGGAGGTATCCGCTCCCAAAACGTCCTACCTGTGAGAGCCATTAGGGTGTTTTCACCCATGAGTGCAACAGGAGGATTGCCAGGCTCTGTGGCTGGATAGCCTGAAAGGACTGATCTAAGATGCCCTGGATGATGGGCATTTAGTATTAAAGCCACGCACCACCAGGTTTTTATATAATATATAACTCTGTTCAATTGCCACATAGCATATTAGCTAATGCATGGACTTAAAAATATATTAAAAAAGTAAAAAAAGGTTTAATAATACAGTATAAGCCTTTGTGGATTATTAAAGTATATTACAATGGGCATAGTCAAGAGGAAGCCTGCATTCAAGGCTTTTTGGTGTGCGGCTACTAACTCTGTTATGGCATAGTGATAAAATATTGATGTTCTAATACAGCTCCATATAAAACTCATTGTAAGGGTCGGTGGATTCGCTGGACCACCGCAAGCGATGATAGTTAAGCCACGCCAGGGAACGAAATCTAAGTAGCCCCCGGTCTTCACCAGAGCCCGCCACAAAGCAGGATGGACTTGCTGGACGTGGGGCTACCAGTCGTTACCCCTGACGTGACTTGTTTGCGGTGGCGGCCGGGGAAAGCGTGGTACAGAATCGAATCCAAAGGCGTAGTCGGGGACAGGCAGAAGGTCAGGGCAGGCGGCAGAGGTTCGTGGTCAGAGACGGGCAGACTGTCAGGGCAGGCGGCAAACAGGCAAGGTCAGGAAACGTAGTGGAACGGACTGGTACACGGTAATCAATACGGACACTAGACACTCTCTTAGCTCACAAAATGCACCCCAAACGATCTGGCAGCGGGGTGCTGGGGGCGTAACCCTTATATAGGACCAGCGTCTGGCAAAGGACCAATTAACGGGACACTGGCCCTTTAAATCTGGACCAGCTGTCGCGCGCGCGCTAAGGGATGGGCACGAGCGCGGCAGCTGGACGGACGGGAGCGGCGTGCACAGGAGCGGGGCCAGGTAAGCGAGCCAGCGCAGGGACAGAGGTCACGGAGGTAGTCGCGGGTGCCCGCGCCGGACCCCCGGCAGGCAGGGGAACGGCCGCAGGGGCAGCGGCGCCCGCGGCTGCCGTGACAGTACCCCCCCCCCCCTCCCTTAGGTCTCCCCCTCTTTTTTTTTAACCTAGCATGGAGGTCAGGTGACAGGTTGCCTTCAGGTTCCCACAAACGCTCCTCTGGCCCGAACCCCTTCCAGTCAATGAGAAAGAACCGCTTCCCCCTCACTGTCTTCTGCGTTAGCACCTCCTTGACCTCAAAGATGTTATCAGAGTTGGCCACAGGAGAAGGCGAGACAGATCCACGGGAGAAGCAATTCAGCACCACAGGCTTGAGGAGCGAGACATGGAAGGCGTTCGGGACACGCAGAGTGGGAGGCAAGCGTAGCTTGTAAGTGACCGGGTTAAGCTGACGAAGTACCACAAAAGGGTCCAAATATTTAGGGCCCAACTTGTAGCTGGGTACCTTGAAAGGGATGTATTTGGCCGATAGCCAAACCCCTATCACCGGGCTTAAATACAGGGGGAGGTCTCCGGTACCTATCAGCCTGAACTTTAGTACGAGTGGAAGCTGAAAAAGAGCCGACGAGTGACCTGCCAGAGTGACTTGATGTGCCGTACTTGGGCATCCACGGCAGGAAACGTGACACGAAACGGCTAGGGGGAGAGGCGGGCGGTATGTACCCAAACACAATAAAAAAAGGGAGCGGCTTTAGCGGCCTCTGAGTCCTAGGGAATTATATGAAATTTCCCGCCCATGGGAGAAGGTCAGACCAGTTATCCTGATGGGGCAGACACAAAATGTCGCAGATAAGAGCCTAAAAATTGGTTGACCCTCCTCCCCCCTGTCCATTGGTCTGAGGGGGGGTATGCGGACGAGAAGTCCAGCTGCACCGTAACTGAGCACAGAGAACCCGCCAGAATTTAGATACAAACTGGACTCCCCTATTCGAGATGATGTTGCAAAGGGAGCCCTGAAATCGAAAGATGTGGTGGAAGAAGAGCTGGGCTAGCTGGGGTGCCAAGGGTAACCCGGGCAGGGGCACAAAATGAGCCATTTTAGAAAATCTGTCAACCACCACCCAGATGACCGTGTTTCCGGAGGAGCCGGGCAGGTCATAACAAATCCATAGCAATAGGGGACCAAGGTTTTCTCTGGCACCGGGAAAGGCTGAAGCAGACCCACGGTCTGAGGCAGGACTTTGTTACGGGCACAGGAGGTGCAGGCTAAAACAAAGCCCCTAACGTCCTGCGAGGAGTGGGCCAACCAATAGTATTGGAGATTTAGTTGTACGGATTTGTGAATCCCAGGATGCCCAGCTGTTCGAGAAGAATGTCCCTATTTAAGGACTCGAGGCCGTAAAGCAGGACGGACATAGGCCCTTCCCCGAGGTAACTGTTGAAGGTCCACGGGAGCTCCCAAAAGAAGCCTTTTCGGAGGATAATGTGCTGCAGGGGCGGCTCCAAGCCCACCGTGTCAGAGGATCTAGAGAGAGCGTCCGCCCTGACATTTTTTTCGGCCGGTCGGAAGTGTAGGAGAAAATTAAAACGGGCAAAGAAAAGCGACCACCTGGCTTGACGCGGATTCAATCGCTGAGCAGATTGTAGATATAGAAGATTCTTATGATCAGTGTAGATCTCTATGGGATGGTGAGCCCCTCCAGCAAGTGACGCCATTCTTCTGGGGCTAATTTTAGGGCTAGAAGTTCCCGATCCCTGATTGTGAAATTTCGTTCAGCCGGAGTGAAGGTTTTGGAAAAGAACCCACACGTCCGCAATCTCCCAGGAGGCCTTCTGAGAAGAACGGCGCCGGCACCGACTGAGGAGGCGTCGACCTCTAAGACAAACGGGCGCTGAGGGTCCGGACAGAGAGAACAGGAGCGGAAGCAAATGCAGCTTTTAGACGTTTGAAGGCCTCTTGGGCTCGGAGGCCATGATTTGGGATCTGCACCCTTCTTGGTGAGGGTACCATCAGAGCCACCAGAGAGGAGAAGTGTGGATAAATTGCCTGTAATAATTGGCAAAGCCTAAAAAGCGCTGGATGGCCCAAAGGGGCCCACCGGACGGGCCACTGCAGGACTGTGAGAGCTTGGCGGGGTCCATCTGAAGCCCCTGATCCGACACGATGTTACCCTAAGAAGGGCAGGGAGGTGCGCTCGAACAGGCATTCTCCAGCTTGGCATAAAGTTGGTGGTTCTGGAGACGTCTGAGCACTGGCAGACGTGGTAGCGGTGAGTCTGTAGGTTCTGGAGAATAGATTAGAATATCGTCCAGATAAACTATGACACAGACGTATAGAAGATCCCGGAAGATCTCATTAACGAATTTTTGAAAGACAGCCGGAGCGTTGCAGAGCCCAAAATGGCATGACGAGATATTCGAAGTGGCCATCAGGGTTTTTTAAAGCTGTTTTTTCCCCTCGTCACCTTTCCGGATCCGAATCAGGTTGTAAGCACCGCGAAGATCCAACTTAGAAAAAATTTTTGCGCCACGTAGCCGTTTAAATAGCTCCGAGATCAAAGGCAGGGGGGATAATTCCTTTACGGTTATCTTATTCAGGCCACGATAATCGATACAGGACCGGAGGGTTCCATCTTACTTTTCGACAAAGAAGAATCCAGCTCCCGCAGCCGAGGACGACTTGCGTATAAAGCCTTTGCGGAGATTTCTTATATAGTCGACATCGCCTTTTTCTCAGGGACGGAGAGAGGGGAAACTCTGCCTCGGGGGGGGGGGGGAAGTAGTACCCGGTTTTCAAATCGATATGGCAATCGAAGGGCCGGTGCGGGGGCAGAGTTTCGGCTTGTCTTTCGGAAAAGACGTCAGCAAAGTCCTGGTAAGGAGCAGGCAGACCTGAGAGACTTCGTAGGCTTCGCAGAGGCAAACCGTGGAGCAGGGCGGAGTGCCAGAAAGGGATCGTGAGCGACAAGCCGGGCCCCAACGAAGAATCTCGCTGTGTTCCGTCTAGGGTCGGAGCATGCCCCTTGTAACCAGGGAAGGCCCCGAAGGATCTCAGAAGAGGAACAGGCAGTACGAGGAGTTTCACTGTTTCCTGATGTAACGCCCCAATCCACAAGGTGAGGGGCGTAGTGCAGAACCGAATGGCATCCTTGAGGCATTCGCCACTGACAGAGGAGACAAACATGGGTTTCTGCAGGGGGGTCACTGGAAGCGGTATGGGACACCAGCGCGTGGCTGATAAAGTTACCGCGGACCCCGAGTCCGGAAAGGCGGGGGCCTGAAAGGTGCTGTCTGGCGAAATTCCACATAGAACAGGAAGGGTCCACGGGGAGAGGCGCACTTGACACCTAGGGTTGCCTCTCCTACGAGCCCTAGGTGCGGGAGTTTCCCGGGGGGCCCCCGGACAGTCCCCAATGAAGTGGCCGGAACTGCCACAGTAGAAACATAACTGCCGCAGACGCCGCTGTGAGCGTTCCTCCTGGGTCAAATGAGCCCTTTCAACCTGCATGGGTTCATCCTCTTGAACCGTTAGCGGAGGAAGTGGGGGGCGTTGAATGTCAGGAGCTAAGCGAGGTAGCCGGCGTGGGACGAGTAAGCTCGCGTTGGAGGCGGAGCTCTTGTTGCCTTTCAGCAAAGCGAATATCGATCCGGGTGGCCCAACCCAATCATTTCGTCCAGTGAGGAAGGCAGGTCCCGACCCGCGAGCTCATCTTTAATACGTCCCGAGAGGCCTTGCCAGACGGTTGCCACCAAAGCCTCATTGTTCCAGTCCAAGTCCGAGGCTAAGGTGCAGAACTGCACAGAGTACTGTCCCACAGTGCAGTCACCCTAACGGAGACGAAGCAGGGCGCAGCAGCAGAGGAGGTGCGACCAGGTTCCTCAAAGACAGTTCGGAACCCCTGGAGGAAGGCTTGCAGATTAGCCCTCAGCGGATCTCCTCGGTCCCAAGCGGAGTGGCCCCGGCCAGAGCTTCGCCCGTTTTAAAAGGCTAATTATGAAGGCCACTTTAGCCCGCTCAGTAGGAAATTGATGTGCCAGCATCTCGATGTGGATGGAGCATTTACTGATGAAGCCTCTGCACTTCTTGGGGTCTCCATCATAGCGAGAAGGGAGCGGCAGATGCAGAGGAGGTCCCGGTGCAGGAGCAGGTGGAACCGAGGCTGCCGGAGCAACTGGTGCAGGCGGGACGGCAGCAGCCGTGGGTGGAGGTAGACGGGCCGCAAGGTTCTGCATCATGGCCGCGAGCTGGTCAATGCGCTGGCTCTGCTGGGCGACGGCCGTCGTAACGTCCCAGAGTTCAGGCAGAGGTACCCTGGTGGAATCCATGGCCAGATCGTACTGTAAGGGTTCGGGGTATTCGCTGGACCACTGCAAGCGATGATAGTTAAGCCACGCCAGGGAATGGAGTCTAAGTAGCCCCCGGTTTTCACCAGAGCCCGCCGCAAAGCGGGATGGACTTGCTGCGGCGTGAGGCTACCAGGTCGTTAACCCTGACTTGACTTGCTTGCGGTGGCGGTCGGGGTACTGCATGGTACAGAATCGTAATCCAAAGGCGTAGTCGGGACAGGCAGAAGGTCAGGGAGGCGGCAGAGGTTCGTGGTCAGAGACGGGCGACGGTCAGGGCAGGCGGCAAACAGGCAAGGTCAGGAAACGTAGCGGAACGGATGGTACACGGGTAATCAATATGGACACTAGACAACTCTTAGCTCACTAAATGCACACCAAGATCTGGCAGCGAGTGCTGGGGCGTAACCCTTATATAGGAGCATCGTCGGCAAAGGACCAAATTTAAAGGGACACCGGCCTTTAAATTCTGGACCAGGGTGTCGCGGCCCCCGCCCCTAAGGGACGGGCACGTGCGCGGAAGCTGGAACGGATGGGAGCAGCATGCACAGGAGCGGGGCCAGGTAAGCGAGCCGGCGCAGGGACAGAGGGCACGGAGGTAGTCGCGGGTGCCCGCGATGCCCGCGCCGGACCCCGGCAGGCAGGGGAACGGCCGCAGGGGCAGCGGCGCCCGCGGCCGCCGTGACACTCATAGTGTTGTAGTCATCATAAAGTCCTATGGCTAGTAAACTTTTGGCTACTAAATTTGAACTATTAAGATATTTGTCTAAATATGTAATAGTTCAGCACATACTGTTGTAGTGGTCATAGCTAAGAAGTACAGTAAAGTTTAAAAGTACACTAAAATTTACTAAAAAGAGGGCTCAAATATTCTGTAATAACTCTCAACATGATGAAGCAAATTGAATGGAACAATGTACAATGTGCTGCTTTGTATATGGAGCTTTAAACAAGCTGAGATTCCTGTATGTTGGAGAGATGTCTGACAGCTTTAATGATGTTTAACCTCCATTTTTGACTTCCGGGAGCATAACCCTATACTCCTTCATTGAGTCACTTGACTTCTCATTAGGACAGTCTGAACCTATTGGATCACCAATTCGTTTAACGATGTCAGGGTGAATTTAGGAGAAAATATGATGTTCATGATGTACAATCAAAGAGTGTTAGAATATGGTACAGAAAATGGAAACAATGAGATCGTTGATCGTTTCTTGTGGCAGAAGGCATCTGAAAATGTCGCAGGACAAAATCGATGATGTGCAACATCATCAGGAGAAGTTACCTATGCAGCCTCTGAGACACCTAGCACAGGAGACTGAGAGAGCTGCAAAAAAAGTCAAAATTACATGCGTATGTTCAGGAGCTCAAATCGATTGATATGGAGAAAAGCTTTAGATACTGTCACTGGTTCCAGATGTTTGTGAAAGTAAATATCCAACATGAAAATGCTGCTATTAATCTTGATATACTTGTTACATTCAGGAACATGGATCACTGTGCTGAAAGATGTCTGCAAGGAAACAGAGATCACTTCTAGCACAGCATGTAATGCAATCGATTACATGTGTATCAAGGTATGTTTGGTTCCGATTGTTTTATCCTAATTGGAGTTACAACAGAATATTTGGGGTCTCTTTTACGGAAATCTCCTTGGATTTCGAAAGCTGAACAATTTTCATCTATAATCTGGACACCACCAGAATAGATCTGCTAAAATGCCATGAACACGCAAAAAAAAAATATATATATATATATAATTATATATTGTGACGATCCACTCTCGTCTGGCCCGTCCTGGGGGTTCTTTAGCTCTCGGATTGCCGCTTGGGTAAAACGGATTGGCACACTGACAGCAGGGTTCTGTCCTTAACCAGCTTTATTTAGGCACAGGATAACAAAACAAAACCTCAGGCCGTCTGGCCACTAAATACACATACCGTAGAACACCCTCTCTACCAATGGCCTCGGTCTATCACCGAGCACCATACACACTTTCCTCACACTGAGGTCAGACTTCTCTCCAAGTCTCTGTGGGGGGCAAGAGCCTCTCTCCAGCTCCTCTGCTCACTACTCCCAGGTCGCAGACCACGCCCCCCGGTCACCTGTAGTAGGAGACCTCCTATAGCCCTACAGGGATTGGCCAAAAACCTGGCCTGGAACGTGGGGACGGCCTCCCACCCAACGCTACGACGGTCCCGAGAAAGGAGACCCATACCTGGATGCAAGGCAGCCATTCTAGCTACCTTTGTCAGTAACCTATTGTTACTGACACCAGCAAGTCTCCTTCCCCCATCGAACCCAGACATTCGGTGGCACTTTTGTAGCAGGTACCCTGCTAAATTCCACCTAGTGGCAGAGATCTGCAACTGCACACGGTCACTCTGCCACAATATACACTCACCGGCCACTTTATTAGGTACACCATGCTAGTAACGGGTTGGACCCCCTTTTGCCTTCAGAACTGCCTCAATTCTTCGTGGCATAGATTCAACAAGGTGTTGCAACGATGCTCAATTGGTACCAAGGGGCCCAAAGAGTGCCAAGAAAATATTCCCCACACCATGACACCACCACCACCAGCCTGAACCGTTGATTTCAAGGCAGGATGGATCCAATGCTTTCATGTTGTTGACCCCCAAATTCTGACCCTACCATCCGAATGTCGCAGCAGAAATCGAGACTCATCAGACCAGGCAACGTTTTTTTCCCAAACTTCTACTGTCCAATTTCGATGAGCTTGGGCAAATTGGAGCCTCAGTTTCCTGTTCTTAGCTGAAAGGAGTGACACCGGGTGGTCTTCTGCTGCTGTTAGCCCATCTGCCTCAAAGTTCGCCATACTGTGCGTTCAGAGATGCTCTTCTGCCTACCTTGGTTGTAACGGGTGGCTATTTGAGTCACTGTTGCCTTTCTATCAGCTCGAACCAGTCTGCCCATTCTTCTTTGACCTCTGGCATCAAAAAGGGCATTTCCGCCCACAGGACTGCCGCTCACTGTATGTTTTTTCTTTTTTCGGACCATTCTCTGTAAACCCTAGAGATGGTTGTGCGTGAAAATCCCAGGAGATCAGCAGTTTCTGAAATACTCAGACCAGCCCTTCTGGCACCAACACCATGCCACGTTCAAAGGCACTCAAATCACCTTTCTTCCCCATACTGATGCTCGGTTTGAACTGCAGGAGATTGTCTTGACCATGTCTACATGCCTAAATGCACTGAGTTGCCGCCATGTGATTGGCTGATTAGAAATTAAGTGTTAACGAGCAGTTGGACAGGTGTACCTAATAAAGTGGCCGGTGAGTGTATATATATATATATATATATATAATATAAATAAGTCAATCGCAACAAGGTGAACAGTAAACGTACAATATCTCACAACGTGATCCCAACTGAGTGTGCAAGTCACCTATAATAACATGGATATAATACATCAGGAACCATAGAATAACTAATAGTAATTACCCATGGTATGGCTTATAGCACCACATCTGACCGACTGACTCACACCTTTGCTTCCTCAGAGGAACATGCAAAAAAAAGTATATACCTTAAGTTATAATTCAGCAGGTTTAACAATCATACTCCACTAACAGTTACAGACCTTTTTTTACATAATTACTCTATTTTCACTTGCTCAAAAGTGATTGTGGACTATGACTTTATAACTGGGTATAGCCTGTTACCTCATTTCTTCATAACAAAGTAAGTGCAGAACAAAACAAATCAGAGATGGCCAAAACATAAAAAATGACCAAATCAACATATTGGTACATTCTCAAAAAGAAGGAATGCACTGCTGAGCTCGACAACTGCAAAGGCCCTTGAGGAACTGAAAATGGAAAACCTTTCACAGCATCTAGCTAAGAAAGAGCATTCTTGAGAAAGTACAGTAGGCTGATCACTGTCAAAAGCTAAATTGAAATGCTTTAATAAATGTAAATACAGAGGGTTTATCTTAAAAAGGTTTGTTCACTTTATTTAAAAATAAAATAATATAGTACTGCTGCGCAAATAAATTAATAAAAAAAACGATACCTTCCTCCTCACCACCATTTCAGTGCTGACTGGACAGAGTCTTTCCCTAGTCTGTTTTTTTCCTGGTTTCAGCTGAACAGGACATCGCCACCAGGGTCATTTTAACAGAATTATGGGCCAATGGGCAGAGCTGTACACTGGGCTCCCCCAACCAACACAACTACTTACAGGAATAAATATATACATTATCGATAAATTAAACTGATATTTAATGTTTCTTTCAGCAAAAATTGCGCTTTTAAACATAGTTTAATACTTTGGAACGTAGTATTGGAACAGGTGCAATCCTCTTGCCGTGGATGATGACTTTGAAGTAATAAGGACTCTTTATTTCCAGTTTCTTTATGCTGACTCAGATATGCTGTCATGCACTTGTGATGTTCTTCTCCATTTTCATGTTGTAAAATAACATTGCTGTATTTCCAGTTATTGTATCCTGACGTAGCAAAGAGAGATTCTGTCTTGGAAAACAGATGGCATACAAAGCAGTTTTTGGGCCCTTTGGGGGATGGTAAATTTAAATACCCTTTTTACATTTTACACTCTGGCTAGTGATGAGCGATTACGTGATATGGTCTGGGGTCGATGTCGATATCGACAATTATAAATAAGATACCCCGATAGTCGATAATAGATTTCCCCGGAGACCTTTTAAGTCTTGGGAGAGGAACAAACCCTTCATTCTTACACTAAACGGGGATGGAGAAAGCGGGAATTAACACCCAAAAACAGCAAACTTTTATACATGCAAATATCTTAGGCAAGACAATTAGGTTATAAAAGCCACATTTAAAAAAATCACAAAAACCTTCACTACCCCTGTTTGCACCCCCAGCATGCCCCTTTAAAACCTGCTTGACCCAAAAATTTAAAAGTGCCAGAAGGCAGAATGTTTTTGAACCATCATTTTACTGGAACTGGAAAATTAAATATCCTGTCCTGGAAGCAGCAGACCCCCAAACCCTGCATAAACCCCGGGATTAAAAAGTCCCGGGAAAAAAAGGGGGTCTTTCAACCCCATTTTTTTTGAACTGGACATTAACTTTTAAACTGTCCGGTACCCCCAGGGGACATTAAACCTGTCGACCACAGTTTAAAAAAGAAATGGGAAAAGGGAAAGTTTTTTAAAACCCCCCATTTTATTTTGGAAACTGGCATTAAATTATACTGCCCCTTTGTCCCGCAGTATAAATTTAAAACCTGTCCTGCCCCCCACAGATTAAAAAATTTATGGAAAAGGAGTCTTTCAAACCTTTTTTAAGTTGAATGGACATTGATTTATCCCTGTTCTGTACCACATTTAAAACCCATTAAACCTGCCCTGACCCCCCGATTAAAAAAAACCCAAGAAAAAGGACTTTAAACCCACCATTTTATTTGAATGGACATTAACTATATCGGGCCCTGTTCCACGAATGACATTAAACCGGTCTGCCCCAAAAGTTTTAAAAAAGTACGGGGAAAAAGGGGGGTCTTTTGGGGAACCCCCAAATTTTTTTTTTGAATGGATTTTCCCCCTTTTCCTTTCCGGGAAAACCGCAGTATGACCTTTAAAACCCTGTTTGCCCCCCAAATTTAAAAAGTGGGGGGGAAAAAAGGAGTCTTTCAACCCCTTTTAGTTGAAGGGAATTTTAACTATATTGCCCTGAAAACCACGGGAATGCCCTTTTAAAACCCTGTCGGGACCCACGGGTTTAAAAAGTACTGGGAAAAGGGTCTTTGAACCCCCATTTTGGGTTAAATTGGATATTATAAAACCTGTCCGGGACCCCCAGTATAACCTTTAAAACCCTGTTTGACCCCCAAATTTAAAAAGTCCCGGGAAAAGGAGTCTTTAAACCACCATTTTAGTTGAACTGGACTTTAAATTTTGGACTGTCCGGGTACCGCAGTATGACATTAAACCTGTCTGACCCAAAAGTTTAAAAAAAAGTATGGGAAAAGGAGTCTTTCAACCCCCTTTTTAGTTAAAAATGGCCCTTTTGGATATACCTTTTCCCTGTACCACAGTATGACCATTAAAACCTGTCTGCCCCACAGTTTAAAAAGTGAAAAAAAAGGAGTTTTTAAACCCCCAAATTTTAGTTAAATTGGAAATTGACTATATCGGGCCTGTCCCGCAGTAGACCATTAAACCTTTGCCCCAAGGTTTAAAAAGTGCTGGGAAAAGGGGGTCTTTAAACCCCCCATTTTAGTTGAATGGACTTTTGACTTACTGTTTGTCCCAACAGTATGACCATTAAACCTGCCCGGCCCCACAGATAAAAATGGGGCTATGCTTTTTTTGTACAGTGACTCTCATTTATTTTATTTTTTTGGAAATTAAAACATTTAAAAGTTTAACCGGGAATTTTTTAAATTTAAAGGGAAGTTTTTTTATAGTTTTACATTATTACCATTTTGCTTTTTTTTCAAGTGTGAAAAAACAAAACCAACATACCCCCCCCCTTCCCTGCAGTTTTTAAAGGTATTTTTTACACGTGTGATGTGTTAATTCGTTAGACACCCCTAAGTAATACAAATGTTCCCAAACATCCCCAAAACACTTCTTAGTTTAAAAGACATTTTCCCTTTTGGGTTCTGAGCTGATTCAGCCCAAAAAATTTTAATGGGTTTTATTTTTCCTCCCAAATCCTTCTTCTTTGATTAGGGGAAAACTCCCCTGGGATCAAATGAGGGGCCCCATAGTGGGCTCCAGCCCCCGAAAATTTTAAGCCTCAAAATTTTGGGAAAATTTTTGTCAGCCCCGGGCCCCCTTTTTTAAAAATACTTACCTTTTCCCGAAAATCACCTTTTTCAAAATTGATTTTTTAGAGAAATTTTAAAAAATTCCCGATTTCCCTAACGGTGAGAGCCAGTGCTGCCAAGGGCAGCCAAACTGTTAACACGGGGGGCCCGCTGCCAGATTACAGTGGGGCGGTGAGAAAACCAGGCTAGCATTTTGTCATCTATTAACACGCAGGTTCAGCAGCCAGGGCCGGAGTTACAGTGGGTCGGTGGGGGCCCGGGGGGTGGCGGGGGGCCGTCCATCTTTTTAAACAGGAAAAAGGGCCCCTTTTTGACGCCCGCAACGAAAACAGTTTGTTGAAACAGAGTGCAAGAAAAACCCGGGAATGTGAGGGAAGACCCCCCAGCCCTTTTTTTAGTTCACAGTCAAGACCTGGGTTTGCGTTGCCCCTTCCCCCCTATGGGGTGTGGACCAAATTTAAATTCCACTTGGAAAAAAATGGTGGTTTAAAGGGTCGTTCCACCAGGTGCCCTTTTTTCTTTGTATTCTTTTTTTCATTTTTCTCAACGTGCCCGGGGGGAAATTGTCTCTGAAATTTTTTTCTCCCGTCCGTGCCCCCATACTCCATGGGCCCTATGGAAAAAAACCACTTGGTCAAAATTTCCGGGACCTCCCCCTTTTAAAAATTCAGAGGAATTTTTTTTCCAGCTATTTTGTACATGCAAGTTTTTTAGTTGTTTAATTTAGAAAAACACATTTTTAAAAAAGGATTTGGGAAACCCCCCATGTCCCTTTTTTTCTCTTTTTTTTAATTTTTAAATTAAAAGGGTTGTCTCAAAAACAGGGAATTTTAGCCCATGTTAAAAATCTTGCAAAAAAAAATCATTTTGCAAAAGTGTCCATTTAAATATGTCTACCTTTTTCCTGTTTCTGACAGCACCTCCCCTTGAGCCACTTTGACATTTGGGAAGAACAAATTTTTCTGTTAGAAACAACATTTTTTTTTTTAATTTGGACCCGTTTGTATAGTGATGTCAAGCAAAAAAGCCCCAAAAATTCAAAGCATGGCCCTTTTAGCCCCTTTGGGGAAATTTTGAAGAAAAAATGTTTTTGTTAGAAACAAAAATTTTTTTTATAATTTTGGACCCCTTTTTTATAGCTGGGATGTCACAGCCCAAAAAAACCCCCAAAAATTAAAAAATGGGCCTTGAGCCACTTTTGCAATTGTGAAGAACAAAAGTTTTGTTAGAAAAAAATTTTTTTTATAAAAGGAAACCCGTAGTTGGTTTTTTGCCGATTTACCGGGGTTCCTTTCCTACTCTGAAGGGCCCCTTTGGCCCTAACTTTGGGCCCTCAGGGCAGAGAAAAAACATCCTCTTTGGCCTTTATCTTTAAAATGCCTTCTGACCCCAAACCCCATTTTGTCATCAAAGAGGTCTTCAGAAAAAGGTTATCCACAGTGGTGGGTACACAAAGTTGACTTTGGGGGCTGTTCATGTTGGAGGATGTGATGTGCTGATGACGACATTTGTTGCCGTGAGGGGAGGACGAGGAGGTAAACTGCGGATCAGGTTCATTAACACTGAAGGAAGATTGGCGACGCTGTTCTTTACTGAATTCACGGGGCCCCTCCCCCAGCGATGACAGGCCGAGGGCCCTGAAAACTGACAAAATCCGCGGCATGATGTTGTCGCCAGCCTGGAAGGAGCACCTTCTCTCGTACCCTACCTCATGCCTCCCCCCCCCTGCTCGCTTACCACCTGAATTTCGCTCCATGTTCAAAAATATAAAAATTTTGAGAGGGTATGGAAGATTTTTTGGGAAAATTTTTATTAAAAGACGGCAAATCACAGCATTCTCAAATCCCCCCAAATCAAAACAAAATTGCTGGATTCAAATTTAACTGCAAGGTGGCTCTTCAACAAAGCTTTTGGCCTGCCCCAAAGTGAATAAAACGTATCTGAAAAAGTTACGGGATAAAAAAGGTATTTTTTTGGGACCTACAATTAACCCGTGGGGGTATAAAAGCTGTATTCAAATTTAAAAACAAAGTACTCTATGAACAAAGCTTTACGACCAAAATTGAAAAAAACACCCGTCTAAATGTATACGGAATAATAAAAGGTATTTTATGGGACCTATCAATTACCTGTGGTGACTACTAAATTGCTGTTTCAAATTTAACTACAAAGTAGCTCTTGAAAAAACTTGACTGACCAAAGTGAAAAAAACACCTGTCTGAAATGTATACGGATATTAAAAGGATTTTGGCACCCATCAATTCCCTGTGGTGACTACAAATTGGGGTATTCACATTTAAATGCAAGGGCCTCAATTTAACAAAGCTGTAGTGCGCCAAAAATGAAAAAACACGTATTGAAAAATTTTTTCGGAATTAAAAGGTATTTTTTGGGACCATCAAATTCACGTGGGGATAAAAATTGGTATTCACATTTTAAAGTGCAAAGGTGCCCCCAATGAACAAAGTGTAGTGCGCCCAAAGTGAAAAAAAACGTATCGTAATGTATTCGGGGTAATAAAAGTATTTTTTGGCACCTATCAAATTACCCGTGGTGATACAAAATTGCTGTATTAAATTTAAATGCAAAGTAGATTTCAACAAAAACTGGCCTGCCCCAAAATGAAAAAAAAACGTATTGAAAGTATTGGATAATAAGGATTTTTTTGGCACCTTTCAAATTTACCCGTGGTGACTACAAAATTGCTGTTTTCAATTTAATGCAAGGTTTCCTCAATGAACAAATTTTAGTGCGCCAAAGTGAAAAAACCGTATCTGAAATGTATTGGTTTAAAAGGGATTTTTGGCACCCATCAATTCACCTGTGGTGACTACAAAATTGCTGTATTACATTTGTGCAAGGTGCCCAATAAAAAAAAGGGATGGCCAAAGTGAAAAAAACACGTATCGTAAGTTTCGGATAATAAAAGGTATTTTTTGGCACCCATCAATTCACCTGTGGTACACAAAATTGCTGATTCAAATTTAACTGCAAGTAGAATAACAAACTGGCCTGCCCCCAAAGTGAAAAAAACCGTAAATTTAAATGTATTCGGGTAATAAAGGGTATTTTGGCCCTTTTTAATTACCCGTGGTGACTACCCAAAAATTTCTGATTCAATTTAAGTGCAAAAGGGCCCAATAACAAAGCTGTAGTGCGCCAAGTGAAAAAAAACGTATTGTAATTATTGGGTAATAAAAGGCATTTTTTGGCACCTATCAATTCACCGTGGTGACTCAAAAATTTTTGTATTCAAATTTAAATGCAAAGTAGATTATCAACAAGCTGCCCCGTGCCCCAAAATGAAAAAACACGAAATGAAATGTATTCGGATTAAAAAAGGTATTTTTGGCACCTTTTAATTCAAAACCCGTGGGGACTACAAAATTGCTGTATTCACATTTAAGCAAAGTACTCTTTCAACAAAGAAGGCCGCGCCAAAATGAAAAAACCACGTATTGAAATGTATTCGGGGTAATAAAGGTATTTTTTGGCACCTTTCAATTCACCCGTGGTCTACAAAATTGCTGTATTCCCCATTTAAGCCAAAGGTTTCCTCAATGAACAAAACGTACTCAGGCCAAAAATTTTGAGAATGATACAAAAAGTTAATTTTTTCAAAGTTACTGACAGGGTTTTTTAAAAGGCAATTTTCATATACTCCCCGAAAGTTATAAAAAGTGATCACTTAACAGCAATTAATTGCAAAAATCAAAAGTTCTAGAAAATTAACTTTTTCCCCAAAAAAATTTCAACTTCATTGCCCTTAAAAGGACCCGTAAAATCGTTCAGTGATTGCTCATTAAACGGTGTGGGTGTTGATGAGGGAAGGCTGGGGATCAATCTGTCATGATTTGTAAAAAACACCCATGGAATTTAAATGGAGGCTGGTGTTTTGGGATCATTGTTTCTCTTCTGTTTAACCTGGTTATCTTAAAAAAACACGTGCAGTCATCATTGCACTGCACAAAATGGCCCAAAGGGGAAAAGTACGCAGCAGAAAGATTGCACCTCAGTCAACATCTTGCATCATCAAGGAAAATTTAAAAGGGGAGGGTTCCATTGTTGCCAAAAAAAGGTCCAGGGCGCCCAAAGAAAGATCAGCAAGCGCCCCGGATTTCCTTTTTAATGTTTCAGCTTCGGGAAAGGGCTACCACAGGCAGAGCTTGCTCAGGAATGGCAGAAGGCAGTTTTTGAGTGCATCTGCACGCACTGTTTAGGCGGGATCATGGAGCAAGGGCCCCCGGGTTCAAGGAGGGCAGCAAAGAAGCCACTTCTCTCCAGAAAAAAAAATCAGGACAGATGATATTCTGCCAAAGGTACGGGAGTGGACTGCTGAGGACTGGGGGAAAGTATTTTCTCTGATGAATCCCCCTTTCAGAAAGTTTGGAAAATCTGGAAAACAGTTGTTCGGAAAGACAAGGGGGAGCGATACCACAGTCTTGTCTCTGCCAACTGTAAAGCATCCAGAAACCATTCATGTGTGGGTTGCTTCTCAGCCAAGGGAATCGGCTCTCTAACAGTCTTGCCTAAAAACACATCCATGAATAAAGAATGGTACAAGGATGTCCTCCAAGAGCAACTTCTCCCAACCGTCCAAGAGCAGTTTGGTGATCAACAATGCCTTTTCTAGCATGATGGAGCACCTTGCCATAAAGCAAAGGTGATAACTAAATGGCTCAGGGAACAAAACATAGAGATTTTGGGTCCATGGCCTGGAAACTCCCCAGATCTTAATCCCATTGAGAACTTGTGGTCAATCATCAAGAGACGGGTGGACAAACAAAACCAACAAATTGTGACAAAATGCAAGCATTGATTGTGCAAGAATGGACTGTTATCAGTCAGGATTTGGTCCAGAAGTTGATTGAGAACATGCCAGGGAGAATTGCAGAGGTCCTGAAGAAGAAGGGTCAACACTGCAAATATTGACTTGCTGCATTAACTCATTCTAACTGTCAATAAAAGCTTTTGTTAATCAGAATCCAATCCAATCTCTGATCTAACTAAGTTGTAAGGATCACAGCTAACAGTAGAGCTTTCTCTGTGAAGAAATAGAATAATTTCGCTGAGCTGTTTGGACACAGGCAGAGCGCACGTCCTACTGCTATGAGACGCTGAGAGACACTGATCATGAACAGGAAGGGCTGTCTATGTAAAACGAGGTCATGTGATTTTTCCAGCCAATCGCAACCATACACATCCCAGTCATGACGTCGCACACACATCTCACCCTGCTCTATTCTGTAAGCTGATTTGCTGGCCGCCAAAATGACAGGAAGCGCCGAAAATGACGCAATATTAATAGATGATGCACAGATTTTAACCTAAATTATCGCATGATGTAAAAATTTCGATCAACATAAAAACTGTGCCGATTTCAACTTTGTCGATAATAATCGCTCAACACTAGTATCATCGCATCCATAAATGTCCAATATATTAAATTATAACATAGTTTATCCCATAAGCTGAACACCGTAGAAGAGAAAGATTCCAAACACCAAAATAGTGAGTTTTTCAGCCACCCACCCTGCCCAGTGGAAAAGATGGCCATGATCACAGCTACAGCCACTGATTGGGTGCATGGTCATGTGCCACTGCAATTTGTAATTTAGGCAGCAGCAACTTGTTATTTTATTGTTTTAGTGAAGTTGACAACCCCTCTAGGAAACCTCAGCTAATGCTCAAAAACACCAAATAAAACTTGAAAAAGCTGCTCAGTTTTGAAACAAGAGTTTATGGTCAAATGAAAGATTAATGTATACCAGTATGATTAAGAGAACATATGAGGAATCAATATCTGAGAAGCTTACTTCTCTAGAGAAGTATGATGAAGAGAATAGCATGAAGAAGGAAAGGAAGGGGTCATGATTGGAAGCATACTGCATTTATCTGTTACATATGGTGGGGACAGTTGTTGCATGGGCAGGAATGGCAGTCAATGGAACCGGGTCACTGGTTTATTGATGATGTGGCTGTGGATAACTGTGTTAGGATGAATTTTGAAGTATTTGCAGCTATACTGTCTGCTCAGTTTCAGTTCAATGCTCCAGAAATGATAGGACTGTACCTGAAAGTACAGAGGTATAATGACCCTTAAACTATCTTGAAAGCAAGAGCTTCTTAAGGCATTGGAATAGATTATGTTTAATTTGGGAGTCATCCAATCCCACCCCTGTCTGAGCATGCTCTTCACTTACAGAAGGCAAAATTGTCATATGTATAATTACAGAAATAATCATCAGATTTAGAATTATGTTAGTTTGTCCATTTACTTTTAAGCTAAAATAAAGAGACTATGTAAAAAAATGACTAATTCCCATAGGTCAGTGCAATATTTTTGATGAATCCATTGAAATTAAGCTGACAATTTACACTTCAATCAACACTGTTTAGACTTTGGCTTTGTTTTCAATCCATTGTAGTGGTATACAGAGGCTAAATTATGGAAATTGTGTCACTGTCCAAATATCCAACTGAGTATATGAACTGGTTTATTTCTATTACATATTTAAATAATCCTATCATTTTCTGTTGAAATGAATGTAACTTTATTATTTGATATTTCAAACAAACTATCACTTTAAAGAGACTACTGAATGGAAACGGTGAATCTAAAAATAAAGTTCACAACATTAGAGAAAAATTCTCCTCCTCTCATGAAAATCTAAATATATCACAAAGTATGTTCACAGTGTACATATTTCTATTGATATATTATTATTTACTGTGTGCTATAAATCACCCTATATCCTGGCATGGACAAACAGCAAGTTTTTCTTCTAATTCCATTTACCTGCTGAAACATATTTCAACACCATTATTTAAAGTGTAGACTTTGATTAAGAACTAAATATTTACATACATATTGCATATAACAAACACATTTATCTTTATTCTTCATCACAAGACCCCATCTGCGTACTGAATCATTTCACAAGACTTTAGCAGCAAGCAATTACCCAGTGAAATATTTTGCATTCTAACAATATTATCCATTGTTTAGGCTGAGATTAGAGGCAGAGAATTTACAGGCACCACATTCTATTATCGCACATATATAACTGCATTTGTCTCTTCTCTGTATATACTTAGATTTATTCTCAAACACATCAATAAATAATCATGCAGTAATATTTTATGTTACCAACCTGATGTGTGCACTGTTATAATCAATGATACTGTAATGGAAAGCAATGAAATTATGGCGACGATCATTCTCACTTCAGTGCTACTTGGAGAACTGATTGCTATTTTGAAGATATTAGCTACAAGATTATGAGTGCACGGTATTGCAACATGTTTTAGATAGCAGCATACTGAAAGGAAGATAAATAGCTTTATAAGTTATATTGTTTTTATGTTACAGAGATGTTTCTGTACTGTGTAAATCAGAATTAGGCTGAATTCACACTGTTTATGCTTTATGTCTTGTGTCTCTGTCAGGTCCAAGATGGTGATCTGCCCTACACGGCAGATTCCTGTAGGCTGTCAAATTTCGGGGTGCTGCAGTCCATTGGGCTCTGAGCTCTGTTGCTTGTTTTTGACTGTATGCGTGTCCATTGGATGTACATACAATTGAAAACCATGACAGAGCAGGGAGCCATCATATTGTATTTACCTATTCTAGGCTGCAAACCTAAGGCATTCTGCCTTAGGCTTGTGGCCTATGGGAGTAGCATCCCAAATAGGACTATGTTTGCTCTATTGATTCCTATGGGGTCGCAATATTTTGTAGTATCCTTTGGGGTACTATTTTTGTGGTCTCACGACATAGCAAATGCAAACCCATAGGTCCAACCTTACCTGCTTCTTCGCAACTCATGGTCTATATGATTGAATGTGGTTTATGATGTGCTGCAATCAGTGTTGACATAACTGTAAGTCAATGGATTTAGTTGCTTTTTTATGCTGGCATTGTAAGGATGTATATTTAATCACTAGTTGGCGTCGTTACTCAGGCACTGTAAAGCAGTATTACTTTTGCATTACATGATTATATTACTTAACAGTTGAGAGTATCCAGGCCATTTACACTTTTTTAAAGAAATAATGAAATTAAGAAAAAGTTGACACATATACCTCACTTATTATATATTTTCATAGTTTCTTATCACATCTAGATTTTTGTGTGCAATGAAAACTCAATACCAAATTAGAATCTAAGACCAATGATAAGAGCCAAACACACTTGTCCATACATACAGTAATTCTTATTGTAATTACTTTGTAAGGTCATGTCTATTTACTTCATTGTATAAAATCATATAAAGAAGTGGAGAAATGAACAACCACTTTAGTGTCAGATTGGGTTGCTTGGCCTCCACCAGTGAAGTTGATTCTGGCGACCCATCCTACAGCTACTGTATATAACTGAACATATTGCACAAGAAAATTACTTTTTTGCCTCTCTTTCTTTGTCTTCCACCCTGGAAAGCTGCCCCAGATCTGCAAGGGTCAGGTTCCTACCACGCCCAAGTTTTCACTGGCCATTTCTATTGACCCCCTGTAGGCCAATCTAAGCCTGAACCAGCGTGATTAACTTTCTAATACAGAGCCTGGTATTCTCAATGTTTTTCCGAACAGCAAATTTTAATTTTCAAATAAGCATTTTATTACCACTTGATTTCTTGTGTAAAGACCATCACTTCAGACAATAAAGCATGACTAAAATGTATACCCATCCCAAATACAGTGCCAAGTTTTAACCCACAGTGACAGATTTTCCGTAATGCTTTCTATTACACAAACAAAGATGTGTACAGCATGTACTGCATGTACTGTAGTGTTGGATTGTCACTGATTGTTTACACATTTATTCCAACATATGAACTAGCTTGAAACATTTATCAACTTGATTATTAGGATTTAGCTGTATATGCATTGCGCGTGTGATCATTATCAACTGAACAGGATATTATGGTCCTACCACTACATAAACAGATTGGACTTCTTTTCTGATTAATGGCTAAATCAGATCAATCATTTAGACCACTCATACAGCAATACACACACATAAATAAAGATATATAGAGAGATATATACAGTATAGCATAAACACTACAGATAGATATATAAATATATATAGATAGATAAATAAATAGATATAAATTTATATACCTATCTATATATAGTGTGTATGCTATATATATATATATATATATATATATATATATATATATATATCTTTATCTATATATCTATATATATAGATCTATATATATCTATAGATAAATATATATATATATAGATAGATATGGCACACACAGTTTTGAAAATTGGTTGACAGCTGTAAAATAGGAAAAAACCTGACCAGAGTTGCTTTCTTCATTTGCCTGTAGAAGGCATGAGAAGTAACCATCAATCCAACAATATGACAAATTGCCATTTGTCAACACAATATTCAATTTCCCTCCCAACAAAAACATTATGATTGATGCAATGATTTACATTTCTTGACAAGGCATTTTGTGAGAAAAAAAAGTTAGAGAGGGCATTACATAAAGGATAACACTTACTGTCAGGGGTAATAGATGTGAAAGGAATTTATGGATTTGAAGATTTGTTGGTTAAATAGAAAAGTGAAAGCCCATTTTTTAAAATTAAGGCCTGATCTTAATGTAAATCACCACAATGCACTTAGCAGGCCTATCTTAAGATAATGTCTCAAGAGCATTCTGCTGATCTTGCTATGGCTTTAATTCATGTTTTAAACTACAGAAAGCACCAAGCGACAGTCTGAAGCAGTGATGAATGCACTGGTTTATGAGAGACTCTTCTATATATTTATATGAGAATTAATTTGTTAAAGTCAAGGGAACCATACTTGAGAGCATAAAAAAAGATCAAGAATAAATGTAGACCTCTCAGTGTACCCTTCATCTTATTTTACTGCATTATTTTTAAACAAAGTAAAACTTTATTTACTGTGAAGCTGAGATGAGTTACTTTATATGAGGAAATCACCCACCAAAGAATTCCCTCCTTTTATTTAATCTCATTATGGATTGCAGTAGTAATTTAAGGTGAAAAGCACTTCCTAATAGACAGGTTACAGTACAGCTGGTATAATTACTGTGAAATTATAGTCGTGACTTCCTCATCTTCTAAAAAGAAAAATAAATAGAACTGCATGAGTATCTGAATTTTATTTTCTTGGAAACTCAAAGGTCATTCAGATACATATAGTGGTATTTCTGTTTAATTTATTAACTTTAAACATGTAGGCAAATGAAGGTAAATGAAGATTGTTACCAAATACATTGCCTCTCTGATTTTGTGTCTCTTCAGTTAGGAGCAGATCTTATCTCATGCTTTTGCACACAATCTTCCCTAGTTACTGTCCCCCTGTCTCTGCTTTTACAGGCTGCAGCCCTTGTGCGGATGGTAATGTTAACCTCTGCTGTGTTTCTTATCTTGAAGACCAGAGGTTGTTTTCATTACTTGTTGACAAGCTTTAACCCTTCAGAGCTTTGTATTCGTGTGCGCTAAAGTTTGCAAACCTCCTGCACTCATATTACTGTAAGGCTAGGTTCACACGGCTTAAATGCAGGGCGTAATTACGCCCCGCAATTACGCCGTGTGGCCGGGGGCGGGGCGGGAGCGGGGGCGGGTGCGGGGGGCCGGCACCTCGCCGGCCCATAGACTTGCATTACCAGCGGCGCGTATACGCCGCTGGTAATTCAGAGGAGACGTAATCCATATTTCTCTATGAGAACTGTGGATTACCGTAATGACTTGGATGTATTCCAGCCGTAATTTGCGCACTCCGGCGCGTAATTACGGACTGAAATACGACCAATTTTAAGCCGTGTGAACATGGCCTAACAGGATCAGCTAGAAACAGCAAAGCTGATATGTCAATCACTACAGTAGACTAATCCACACCTTAACAAAGTGTTGTGAGTCTGACTTTGGCTTATTGCATTAAAACCCACGTGGCGGCCCCTCTGATGTAGGTAAAATACATAAGGAAAATGACAGCTACAAATACAGCTGAATTTGAAGCTAACACACAAAACTCCTGGTGAGAATTTTCTTGACATAAGCCATAGATCTCAAGCTCTGTGTCTTAGTGCCCTGAAAAAGACAGAATGGAATTTTAGCACCAGGCCTGCCAACTCCTTATAGGTCACCCAGACCCCACAGTATGTTAGAGTGACCAACACTAGGTTAGTGTATGTTTGTAACTTCCTTAATTACAAGAACAGACCACCTTGAAAGTTTGGATTCACTACTTCTCTTTTAACATTTTATTAGACAAATATAATTTACAAAGAATGGTGAGTTACAGTAGATATATTGTTTTACTTGCACTGATCTTGGCTTACATTTTGTTTTGGTGATTCCCACTTAAAATTGCATTAGGAATTTTGCAGGTTACTATTTAGCACTGACCTTTTACCTCTCTACACCCCTTGGTCACTTTCTGTACAGAACATATTGTGCTTACTTATACTGACTCAACATCAGCTACACCAGTGCTGGAATCTGACCACATACCTGGGGGTTAGTCCCGAGTGATCCCCTGATGAACCCTCTGTGAAGATTGGAAGGGGAAACACGTCGGGATTTTGATGCAATAAGGACAGTAGGAATATCTTCTTTCATCGTTTCTATCTATCCTCAGATATATTCCTTTTAATGCATTTGTTTGCATGGTGTTTTGTAAATAGGGATTTATGCATATGTATTTACTCATGCTTTGTGCATGACAAAATTGTTTTTTCGCAGGCCAGTTTATAGGATTTAGGGCCTGTAGTTTGTAATTGTCATTAGGGCTGCTTTTCCTGTTCCAAACCATATAGAAGGTAGTAGGGTTAGCCACCGATAGGCGGGACTGCCCTTTTTAGGCCGATATTCCTGCCTGTGCTGAAAGGATAAGAATAGGGTAAGTACGGGAACCACTGTTTCTTCTGTCTTTCCCTATGATTGGTGGAATTATCGACTACAGCAGCTCTAACGGTATATTTTTTGATATTCATTTTGCCCGGTTATATTTTTCAAAAGGTACCAGCATTGGTTCTAACGGCGTAAGGGGGATTTGTTTTTTTAATTTGGATATTTAGTAAAAGTTATTTTTTTAAAGGGGTTTTTTTTTTGGTTTTTGGGGGTCTGTGTTTGTAACTTAACGGGAGGAAAGAAGACATGGTAGTCAAAAAATTGCTGCCTTATTTATTATTTATTTGTTATTTCCCCAGAGGGGCAAAAATCACACTCATTTTTGGGTGTCTAAAACCCTTTCAGATAATGTGTAATAGTTTAAAGACATACAAAAAACATCAAAAAAAACATTTTTTTCCAAGCTTTGGTTTTTAAACCTCCACTATCTCTTTTTTATCATAGCTCATTACACAGATGATCAAAATAAGAAAAAAATCAACCCCTTCTAGACATTGGATGTACCTGTACGTCCTGGCCTGTAGTGACATCCCACAAATGGACATACAGGTATGTCCTGGACATTGTGAGGGCTCACATGCAGGGCTCGCACAAATGCAGCATGGAACCAGCTGTATATTACAGCTGGCTCCGTGCTGTGTCCCCCCAGGGTCATGGGGGGATAGTGATTGGCCAGTTTTTAACCCCTAAAAAATAAACTTTTAATCTAAAAATCATGATACAAGCCCCTATGGGTAAAATTTTAAAAAAAAAAGTAAAAAAAGTAAAAAAAAATTTTAAAAAAAATGAAATACACAAACACAAAAAAAAAAATTTAAAAAGAAAGAAATTTTTTGGGTTTATCCCCCCGAATGTGAAAACAACTTCGGGTCATGTTTTTTTAACAAGCCCAATAACCCCCAATAAAAAAACAAAAAACAAAAAACAGTCACAGAATTGGGGTTTTTCCCGTTTATCTTGCGCACAAAAAAAATGGATAAAAAGGATCAAAAAGTCATAAAAATGCCAAAGGGGTTAAAAAAAGGAAAAAATCATTCATCCTCCCCCCAAAAAACCCATGACACAGCTCTATATATGGAAAAAAAAAAAAATTTTGGGCTTTCAGAAGATGGGCAAATATTGATGTTATATACTTCATTTACATTTATAAAAGTTTAATATCCTTCCAAAAAACATTCTCTGTACATTAATCACTTTTTTCAATATAAAAGAGAAATCCTTTCAGGGTGAGGTATTGGGCCCAACCTTAAATTGTTTTTAAAATCGGCTATCAGAAGCCTGAAGTCCCCCGCATTTTTCTGAGCGTGCAAATCTCCTTACCCCTCCTGCTAAATTGGGGTTTGCAAAGGGAGCAGGAGTGAAATGGAGTTTCCGCACGCTCAAAATTTTCCCAGCTGACTTCAGGTTTTTTGTTTTAAGCCATAAAGACATTAAGGTTGGACTATAATACCTCCCCCTAAAGGACTACTCTTATACAAAATTAAAGGGAAAAGGATTACGGTACAGAGAATGTTGTGAAAAGTGATTTTTAAATTTTTTAAAAAGTGATATAAAAGTCTAAAACCCCTCAATTTTTTGGCAACTTTATACATAGGGGAGAATTTGTTTTAAGGGTTTAAGGGAAAATCCTTTTATGTTGCCGTTGCAAGAGAGAATGCTGAGTGATTTAGATTAAGGAAAGAAGGTGGACATTTGGAAAGTGGATTTCAGAAAATAGCGATGTTTAAATATTTTTTAAAACACAATGAAAAATTTTTTTTTTAAAAAAGCGCTACAACTAGAATGGGCGAAATTTCCCGAAATTTGTTTTGTTCACTTCGCCGGGAAATTTTTCAGCAAAAAATAACTTGTTTCCCAATTACTTCGGGGGGAACCACTTTAAAAAAAACCCGCTATTTCCCCCGGCTGCAAAAAGCCTGTTTGGGGGTGCTGTTTGAAAAGTTTTGCCGATTAAATATGCCCGAGGGACTTGGGGGTTTTATTTTCATACAAAGTTGTGTTTTTTATACCCCGCAGGACTGCCGCCCGCTCTTAGAAACGCCCTTTACTCTAAAAATTCCCCGGGGACTTTTAAAAGGGGCCAAAAATGACCCAAAAAAATGAAGCGGGAAATTTTTTGCCCCCGATTAAAATCCTGCCAAGGGAAAACTTTGGGAAAAAAAAAAGCCCGGGGAGCTCCCGGTGGCAAAAATTAGTGACAGAGGGGTGGAGGTGAAAGGCGGGGAGCCACAGCAAACATGAGGTCAACAGTGGGACAATGACTTCTGGAGGGGGCAAAAACAGGGGAAAAGGCCACAGAGTGGCACAATGACCCCAGTGTGTAAAGGGCAGGGCAGCCCGCCACCGCAGCAGCATGAGGCAGACAGTCAAATGACACGTGGTAGGTCAGGGGAGCAGCCACAAACAGCAGCATGAGGGCAGAGAGTGGCACAATGACACAGTGTGGAGGTCACGGCAGCAGCCACCCCAGCGGCCCTGAGGTTTAGGCAGTGGCACAAAGACATTCTGGAGGTGGCAAAAAAAAAGGGGTTAGGGCCCCAAAAGTGGGGCAATGGGCACGTGTTTGGGGGAAGGGCCCGGCAGCAGCCACAGATGCCCGCATGAGGTTTCGGGCCCCAATGACATTCTGGAGGGGGAAAAAAAAAAGGAAAAGGGCCCCAGGGGTGGGACAATGACACAGTGGTTTTAGGTAAAGGGGAGCAGCCCCCAGCCGCAAACATGAGGTTTAGACAGTGGCACCCAAAGACAGATTTTGGAGGTCACGGGGAAAACAGCCACAGCAGCAGCATGAGGTCAGGCAGTGGCACAATGGGCATTCTGGGGTGGCAAAAAAAGGATAGGCCCACAAAAAGTGGAACAAAAAGACACAATGTGGGGGTCAGGCGCAGCCACAGCAGGAGCATGAGGGCAGGGAAGTGGGAAAATGACTTCTGGAGGGGGCCAAAAAAAAGGAGAGGCCAAGAGTGGGACAAAAGAACAGTGTGGGGGTTCACGGAGGGAGCCACAAACAGCCGCATGAGGTCAGGGGTGGCCCCAAGACATTTTGGGGGTGGCCCAAAAAAGGAAATAGCCACAGAGTGGGACAATGAAAACAGTGTGTAGGGCACGGCAGCAGCCACAGCACAGCATGAGGTCCAAAAAGTGGCACAATGACAAGGGTGTGGAGGGGGACGGCCGCAGCCACAGGGAGCAGCAAAGAGGTCAGGCCGTGGCACAAAAACATTCTGGAGGTTGCAAAAAAAAGGGTAGGGGGCCCCAAGTGGGACAATGGAAAACAGGGGTGGGGGGTCACGGCAGCAGCCCCAGCAGGGACATTTAGGTCAGGCCCGGGGACAAGACATTCTGGGGGGTGGCCAAAACAGGAGGGAGGCCCCAGGTGGGACAATGACACAGTGTGTAGGTCCCCGGCAGCAGCCCCACAGCACATGAGGTCAGACAGTGGCCCAATGACAGAGTGTGGAAAGGGCCCGGGGGGCAGCCAACCAGGCCCATGAGGTCAGGCAGTGGCACAATGACAGTCTGTGGGGGTTTGGCCAAAAAAAAAGGAGTAGGGCCAAAAGAAATGGGACAAAAAACACAGGTTTTGGGGGTCACGGCGCACCACAGCAGCACCAAAAGAGGTAGGCCCGTGGCACAAAACATTCTTGAGGGGGCAAAAAAAAAGGGAAATAGGCCAAGAGTGGGACAATGCCCCAGTGTGTAAAGGGCCACGGCACACCCACAGCAGCAGCATGAGGTCCGACAGGGCACAAAGACAAATTTTTTTGGGGGTGGGAAAAACAGGAGGTTTGGCCACAGAGTGGGCAATGGCAAGTTTTGGGGGGTCACGGCCCGCAGGGCCCCAGCAGCACATGAGGGCAGGCAGGGGAAAAAATACATTCTGGAGGGGGGAAAAACAGGGGGTAGGGGGGCCCCAAGTGGGACAATGACAAAAGTGGGGAGGTCACGGGGACGCCCCAGGGAGCGCATGAGGTCCGGGATGGCACAATGACATTCTGGGGGGGCCCAAAAAAAAAAGGGGTTTGGCCAAAAGGTTGGGGCAATGAAACAGTGTGGAAAAGGGCACCCGGCCCGCGCCCAGCAGTACCATGAGGTCAGACAGTGGCACAATGACACAGTGTGTTAGGTCCCCGGCAGCAGCCACGCAGCAGCCCTGGGGTCAGACAGTGGCACAATTTAATTCTTGAAGGGGGCAAAAAATGGAGTAGGCACAGAGTGGCACAATGGGCACAGTGTCTAGGTACGACAGCACAACAGCCAGCATGAGGGCAAAAGTGGGACCCAATTCCCCTTCTGGGGGTGGCCCAAAAAATGGGGAAGGCCACAGAGTGGCACAATGCAGAGAGGGGGAGGTGACCCGGGGGCCCGGAGCAAAAGCATAGGTCGAGATTTGGGACAATAAAAGTGTGGGGTCAAAGGGGAGCAGCCCAGCAGCAGCATGAGGTTTAGACAGTGGCACAAAGACAGAGGTGGGGGGTGGTGGCAAACCCTCCCTGGTAAGAGGTTGGTGCAGATGGGGAAAGGGGCCCGAAATGTGTGGGATTAAGGGGGGTGGGTGCATCCGAATTTGTGGGTGGGCAAAGGGAGTTTGAACCCAGACTAAATTTCTCACAGTTTTGGGGGAGGGGTCCCTGGCTGATGTAGTCTGACGCCAAAAGGGGATTTGGGGTTGGGAAAACCTGGGGCCCATTAAACCCCGAAATTTAAACTTGACAAAGGGGCAGTCGTTTCAATTTCCCGTGGGCAAGCGGGGTTTTCCCCCTTTTGGGGGAACGATGGCCCCCCCCGCACTGAACAAACCCCCTCTGATGCCCCATACTGGGGGGCCGGACCCGGCGCTTCTCCCCCTGCAAACTTGGCAAATTGCGGCCACCATCCAGTTTGGTGGCCCCTTGTCCAGCGGATCTTCTTTAAACTGGGGGGGCACCCCCGTGTTTCCCAAGAAGGCCCCCCCCAAAACCCGTTGGTTCAGGGGCTGCTCCCCGGGCCTGCTGCTGCTGCTGCTGCCACGACTGGGCCCCCCTCACTAAAGGGGGGGGAAAGGGAACTGCCTTTTCCCGTGACAACAGACTTAGGTTCTGCTGATGGAGCTTTGGGAAATGCTCAGAACCCCCCCCCTTCCCCCGGAGCCGCCCCGCAGTTTGTAATAGAGCGCCTTTAAAAACCCCCCCCGGGCAGACCTGTCAGAGGGGGGAAAGATGCCGCACATGGGCTCGGGCCAACTGATACGGGGGGAAATTTTTTCCCATAGTTTTTTGGGTTTTTCCCCCCCCTTCAATAGCTGGGAAAAACCCCCGGCCCCATTTTGGGCCGGGAACGAGGGGCCCCAAAAGGGTTTGGGACCAGAAGTCATCCCCCTCTGCCGGATGCTACTATTTTGGGTGTCACTAGCCAGGCAAATCAGCATGCTGCTGGCCATCTGCACAGGTGACTCCGAGGGGCCCCCCTCCTCCATTTCCCCCTGTATTTCTGCCAAAGGGGCTTTTGGGGCAAACTGCCCCCGTCCTTTCCCCATCTCCATCTACCTCCCCCAGCTGCCTCCTTTTTCCCCCCTCTTTTTTACCTGGGTAGAAAATCCATCTTTCACCAGGGGCAAAAGCCCTTTTGCTCCAATTTTTCCCCCTCCTCCCCTCCATTTCATCCCCAGCGGAAATCCCCTTTTGGGCCCCGGAAAAGTAAATCGCCAAAGTTTTCCAGGCCCCCGCCAAGAAAAGATTTTTCAGCATTTTGTTCCGGGCATAAGCAAATGGAATGAATTATTCATCCCATAGTCCTGGCGACTGAAAAAATAAAAGTGATCTCCTCGAATGGCCTCAAAAAAACGGCAGGTGTCAACGCATTAGCTGCCACTGGTTGACATCAAAGTTTTTCCAGGGGAGTTCTCCGGGCCGCCTGGGGTTTAAACAAAAAAAACTTAATGGCCTTTCTCTGTTCTTACAGTCGGTCCAACATGTCAGGCTGGATTCCAACGGGTGGAAACAACGCCATTTTAGGTGTGTTGGGGGAGCCGTTCTGCCGCTGCAACTCGAGGAGGGTGTTCCGGCTTTGTAGGAATGGTTGAAGTGCATGGCACAGTTTTCCTGGCCATTTTCAGATTCTTCTGAAATCGGTGGAAGACTTCAGGAACTTTTCACAACCAGATTGAACATGTGCGACATGCAGGGCGCCATGGTCCATCCTCCTCGGTGCAGCGCGGACACCATGTATCCTCCCATTGTCCGTCACTATGGGTTCGATTTTCAGTTGGCGCGGAGGAAAGCACACATCGATTTCGTGCTGCATGGACGCGGAGCGTTCCTCCCTGTGTGACTTCGTTCGCCGAGGCAAGCCAGGTGTAGAACTGCGTGACACCGCTGTGCTCTACCAAGTGTTGGTATGATGGAGCAGTACTTATGAGGCTGAGATAGGTGGTGGTGGTGGAGGAGGGAGGAGGCAGACATTGGGCAGGAGGCCTCGTTTGACAACTGAGGAGAAAGCGGCGTCTCTTTGTCAAGTTGTTAGTGTGCCTGGCCGATGCACATTCACCTGGGGGCGTAAAGGACATGTTATGGTCCTGACCGTAGTTACAGCTCAGGACGTCTGCGCTGCCGTGCACCTTGGAACAAACCGATAAGCTAAGGACTGGCCCACCTTCTGTTCTACATATTTTGATGTGCCGGGTACTGCCATTTTGGAAAATAAATTATGCTTGGGAACTCACCATCTCGGCTCGGCACAAGCCATTAGTTCTCCTGACATGTGCAGAGTCCACCATTTGGAAAGGGTGGGATGCAGCACAACAACTTGGACAGGAGTACGGTCAGCTTCTGCACCTTAGGATGTTTGGACGCATACTGTTGTATCTTTGCAATCGCCTCGTGAACGACTGCTGGCTGCCTATGAGTAGGAGGAAGCGGAGCCTTGGACCGGGGTTGATGTCAATGAGAAAACAGCTCCCTTCTGCAGAGGTGGTGGAGCCTTGTCTGGCGGCAATGGCATGCGTGCACTGGCCGCTGCTGCTTATGTTGTGCGGGGCAGGATGGACCACCACATGTGAGTCACGTTACTCCAGGAACCGGATTGGTGACGCTGCATGTGTTGACGCAGGGCGTGGTGCAACGGAGCCTCCCTGCCACGCTTCACTTTTCTGCCCTCCAGATTCTACATTTACCCATATTTGGTCTCCGGTGTCTTTGCATAAGATACTGCCACACGCGTGTATAGGATTTTACCGCCAACGCTCGCCACGAGTGACTTACTGCGCCGCTGCCTCGTGTGCCCCTGTTGGCCGCTACTTTCTTGAACTCTGCGCAAGCGGGTTTTTTACCCCATGGCTGCTTTGCTCCCGACCTTCACACTGCAGCATCCCTGCAGACACACGGTCACGACCCACGTGCTGGCCTGCGCCGCTGCCTGACGCACAAGTCTGACGCCTCTTCTCCTGATCGATGATGGTAAGCCCTTGCCTACCGGATCCCAAGTGCGTCATGGGTCGGCTACATCATCATTTATTTGTGTTCATCGTTCACTGCTGTCCTCATCCCGGTCTTGGTATGCAGAGGTGACCCCTCACAACATGACCTCCTGCCACTTCACACATTATACTGTGCGCCTTCTGCAAGGATGCAGGGTCTATTGGCCACATTTCTTCGCTGCCAAGTAGCTGGCTGACTGCCTCCTCAAATTGTTCATCCTCGCTATATAGTTGCGCTGATCCCAGACCACTTAGTAGATTTGGCTGAGGGAGCGGATGGGACAGAGTGGGTTGAGGACAGGGGGGAAGGGCGATGACCGCTCCCGGGCCATGCCATAATGACGTTCCCACGGGACTCTTGGCTTCGGGGTTGTCAGATGGTCCATCTGGGAGAAGTTGATGACCTAGTCAACCAATCAGAAACCCTTGGGTTTGCTAGTCAGACTACGGCCGCCAGATGACAGCGGCAGTTGTGGCCTCACCGAGTGACACCTGCTGCGACGTCCCCTTGCTGTGTCTGAGACCTGGGGGCCTGGAATGTTTGTGCCTCTGCCACTCGCAGGTGAAGAGCTGCCACTCTCTCTGTCTGTCCATACTGTTTGTCTAAAATGTACAGACACTGGTTTGATGAAGATTATCTGTATATGCAAAAGTACACACTGTATTTGATCCAAATGAACCACTAGAGTCTGGGTAACCCTTGGATATAAATTGCGACTCCTCAAATGGCAGGACAAAATAGACTTGATATGGTGCGTTATAAAATCTTGTGTATTTTATGAATATAAAAGCACAAAACAGGCCTTAATTAACCTTTGGATATGAATTTGTAAAGAATTTCTTCGGGTTTGTGGTGGTTTGTGAAAAACAAAGTTTCTTTTACTGAGTAATCTGCAGAACAACGCTTATTAACCTTGGTTGTAAATTGCGCTAAAGAATTGAGCAGCCAGAAACTACTAGCTTTGTAGCGTGTTACAATTGCGGGTTTTTCTACGCTACACAATAAGAGAAAAAATGTAAATAACCTTTGCTTATTGTGTGAATTATGATACAGGAAAATTGTAATTTTTGGCGGGGTTGAAAAAAGACGGTTTCTATTAGTCACCACACGCAGATCCAATGCTTAATAAACCCCTGGGATATAATTCGCGCCCAAAATAATTGAGCAGCCAAAATACTACTAGCGTGTTACAAATTGCGTGTTTTTACGCTACCACAAGGGAAAAATTGTAATTAACCTTTGCTGGTGAATTATAGGTACAGGAAAATTGTAATTTTTGGCGGTGAAAAATGAACAGTTTATTTTTGTACAAAGCAGGAAAAACAACGCTTAATTAACACCTGGATGTAAACTGCGCAAAAGAATGAGCAGCCAGAAAATACTAGCTTTGTAGCGTGTTACAATTGCGTGTTATTTACGTAACATCAAGGAGAAAAATTGTAATTAAAACCTTTGCTTGTGAATTATGTACAGGGGAAAATGATAATTTTTAGCAGTGAAAAGAAGGTTTCTTGGAGTCACCAAAGCAGCAGAACAACGTTAATTAACCCTGGAGATATATTGCGCAAAAGAAACTTGAGCAGCCAAAAATGATGTGGTATTTGCTATTGTATAAAAACGCTGTTTCTTTAAACTGATTTACACAAGGAACTGGCTTAGATCCCCCTTGGTTATTCATTGTGCCTGTGAGTGATATCATTAAACATGTATAATGCAGCTGCAGGGGACGCACATTGGACTTCAGATCCAATACCAAAAAAATCAGAAATAGAACATTAAGAGAAACAGTCCTCTGAGACCAAGCTGAGACACCCACAAAAATCACTGTATAAAAATCAGTTCTTCAGTATGAGTATTACAAGCAGCCGTGGCAGCACCCTTCCTGATCAGCACAGTGAGAGGAGGAGAGTCAACGTCGCACCCGAATTATAGAGTGCGGGTGACGTCACAGAATCCCCCCCCTTTTTTTCCCCTCGCGGTCTCTGAATGGCTTATCTCTGCACATGTCATGCAGGCTGATCCTTTTCACTTCCAGAGATTCTTTGCCCATGTAAGCCATGTGCTCGCAGCATTTTATCAATCAAAAAGCTCACTTCGTTCACGCCGAAGTCCCCCAAACTTAAACTCGTTCAGACGAAGTTTTCTGAAATTCTAAACGAATTCCACTTTTGTTAGAATCAAATTCGCCCATCTCTAATATAGAGGTAAATAATTGGCTCAATAATGGTTGTAGGTAAGAGGGATTTGGATTTTTGGAGAACTGGCTTGACCTTGTCATTGACTACAGACTCTATGCTAGGGCTGGGCAGCACCTAAATGAGGTGGGTTGCAGCTGTACTGGGGGAAAAATGGCCAGAGAGTTAAAGGAAGTATTTTAACTAGGGCCTGTGGGCAGGGAAATAAATATAGCGTGCAGGTAGTGACCAATAGAGAGCTGGAAATTAGTTATAATTCAGGGGGCGGAGTGGAGGGAGAAAGGGGTATTAATAGCTGATAAGGACAGGGCTAAAGAAAAGAAAAGAAAAAATCTCTATATTGCATGCTGACCAATTACTAACAAAATAAATTAATTAGAATTATTTATTTATTAGAAAAATATGACTAAGTGGGATAACTGAGACTGGTGGATGAGACCTTGACTGGGCAGTCAACTTACAGGGGTTAGAGTTATACGAGATGGAGGGGGGGAGGCATTATGTCTTTTATGTAAATCCTGTTGAAGCATCCTCGTGGTAGATAATAACCCCCCACCCCCAAAATAAAAGAAATTAGACATAGTCATTTGGGAGACATAGATGGGGATAATAATAATAATATAATAATAATAATAATAATATTAAATAAATAATAATGATAATAATAATAATAAAAATTATTCTACTGGGACCCCCAAATATAAACATAGCTTATGGAAGAACAAACAAATAGATGAGGAGTAATATAATTGATTGTCATAAAAGGAAAAGGTGTTTATTTAGTGTTGAGCGATGAATTATCGACAAAGTTGAAATCGGCACTAGTTTTTATGGTTGATAGGATTTTTTAGATCATGCGCTATTAGGTTAAAAATCTGTGCATCATCTATTAAGATCGCGCATTTTCAGGAGCTTCCTGTCATTTTGGCGGCCAGCAAATCAAGCTTACAGAAGTAGAGCAGGGTGAGATGTGTGTGGACGTCATGGGAATGGAATGTGTATGGTTGCGTTGGCTGGAAAAATCACAAGACCTCGTTTTACATAGAACAGCGTTTCCTGTTCAGCCTCAGTGTTTCTCAGGTCTCAGTAGCAGAAGGACGTGCGTCTGCTTGTGTCCAAACAGCTAGCGAAATTATTATATTTCTTCACCCAAGAGAAAACCTCTACTATTGCTGTGATCCTTACATTTTAGTTTTTGATTAGAGTTGGAAGATTTTTATATAGTTAGGTAGAGAATCTTTAAAGGAGATCTACCGCTGAAAAGTCACGGGGGGGGAGCAGGAGGGGGGGGGGAGCGCGGAGCGAACACAGAAGCTTTTAAAGAATATGGATAAGTTCACCAAGACTTAGTGTAGACATTGCACTGCATAGGTTATTATTAAACGTTTTTCTATTGAAATATTCTGGATATTGGGCAGCCTGAATTATAGGATACACATCTTTTAGGAAACCGAGGTCTCTTTGTGTAGTGCAAAACTCCCCTTTTATTATCAGTATACATTTCAGATAGGTTGTTCATTTTTCAATTTTGCCATTCCACTTTGTTGATATAATCCACCCTGCACTTGAATTTGATATCCAGCAATTTATAGTCCACAGGTGATTGAAAGGTGCAAAAAATATCTGTGTATTATTCGAATACATAAAAGATACGTATTTTTTTTTAACTTGCGCACTACAGCTTTGTTCATTGAGGCAGCTTGCAATTAAATCTGAATACAAGCATTTTTATAGTCTCCAAAGGTGAATTGAAGGTGCCGCAAAATATCTTGTATTTACGAATACATAAAGATACGTGTTTTTTGACTTTGCGCACTACAGCTTTGTTCATGAGGCAGCTTGCACTTAAATTTGAAGTACAGCAATTTTTTGTCTCCGACAGGTGAATTGAAATGGTGCTCTAATTTCCTTGTATTATCGAAAACATTTCAGATAGTGTTTTTTTATTTGGCGCAGGACCAGCTTGTTGATCGATTTTACTTTGCAGTTAAAATTGAATACAGAATTTGATAGTTCACCCAGGTAGAACTTGATAGGTGCCAAAAATACCTTGTATTGTCCGTATACATTTTCAGATACGTGTTTTTTGACTTTGGGCAGGCCAGCTTTGTTGATAGATCTACTTTGCAGGTTATATTTGAATCCAGCAATTTTGTTTTGATTTGAGGGATTTGAGAATAAGCCTGTGTTTTGCCAGTCTTTTAATAAGAGACTTCAAAACTTTCCATACCTCTCAAATTTTTATATTCTGACCTGGAGCGAAAATCAGGTGGTAAGCGAGCAAAGAGGGGGGTAGGACATGGAGAGTAGAGGTACGAGAGAAGGTGCTTCCTATCAGTGCTGGCGACAAATGCACTGCCAGCGGATCGTCAGTTGCAGGACTGTAAGCCTGTCATCACCTGGGTAGGGCCCTGTGATATCAGTAAGAACAGCGTCGCCAATTGTCCTTCAGTGGTTAATGCAACTTCATCCAGCAGTCTTACCTCCTCGTCTCCAGTCACGGCACAAATGTGTCATCAGCATCACAGCATCCCTCCGGCAATATGAAAGCAGCCCAAATGGTCAACTCGTGTACCCCCACTGTGGATAATCCTTTTTCTGAAGACCTCTCTTGATGACAAATTGCGGTGTGGGGTCAGCGGCATGTTAAAAGATCAGAGGGCAAAAGAGGATGATTTTCTCTGCTCTGACGCCCGTTACTGTGCCATCAGAGGAGGAGAAGGAAGCGGTCAATCGGCAAAATCCTGGCGGTCGGCAACGCCTTGCAGTCCTCTTGCTTGTAGCCTGCAGTCTGGATGCAAATGTCAGGACGACCAAGTCACCTGTGTTGATGATGATGTGACGACATTGCGGATCCATCGTGGTCTTTTCAGCAGAATTTGCTTGCGATCACTTCATCACTGGACAAGGATGAAGATGATGGGGTAGTGTCAGTACGGGGTTTCCGCCTCAAAAAGGGGGAGTGGTCGGTTCGCCGCGAAGCGTCCGCTGATATGATTGCCAGCCCGGTCAAGCGCGAAAAACCCCGCTCCTCGCTTATCGCGTCAAAAAGGTCAGGACCTCTAAGCCATGGCCTTTCTTTGAGCAAGCCTCCGATTCACCTGCGATGTTCATATGCCGCCTATGCCGTAACGCATAAGTAGAGGCAAGAACTTAGGTGTTACCACCACAACATGTATAGTCACATGCAGCGAGATACATGGTTGAAATGGAGGCATCACTTGTGCAAAAAAAGGCAGATCCGACGCCGGGCCTCCAATCCACTGTCACACCCTATGTCTCGCCCTCCTTCCCCTTTCCCCGCACCGCCACCACAAGCGTTCACTCAGCTGCCCATGTCTCTCAGAGTTCTCTATCATAATCAGGGTTCAGCTCCGCTTCAGCCTCCTCCGTCACCCGAGTACACCAGCACACAGAGACCCATCCTACCCCTTCTCCTTCGCCAGTTTGACGAACTGCACGCAGTACTGCGGCCAGTTAGCAGCAGCTTCTGTCTTCCAGGTTTGGGAGCAGAAGAAAACACTTTACCCAAACATCCAAAGCCAAAGCCTGAATGTCGGCTTGCCAGGCTTTTGGCCTTGGAAAATGTTGCCTTTCCGTCTGGTAGACACAGATGGGATTCAGCCACGTTATGGCCCTTGCCTGCCCAATACACAGATGCCGAGGCCAGGCATTTACTTTGCCAGAAAAGCCGTCCTGCCCTGGCAGCCACGTGTCAGCGAAAATTTTCAAGTTGCGTTGTCTGCATCTGTGGCCGGAAAAGTCATCTGACCACCGACCATGGACTAAAGTAAGGGCACGGCCAAGGCCGCTATATCTCTGTTGACAGTCATGGGTGAGCTGGGTGGATGTCTCTGGGGGTGACGGTGGCTCTCAGGCTCGGGCGCACGCTCTTCAAAACCGCAGGGTGGTGCAGGGTTCTCTTTCCCCAAGGTCCTTTGGTGTGGTTTGGCATCTCGTGCCCAGAAAACCCAGGCCGTGTGTTGAATTTAATCTGTCTGGAGACAGTCCACACACAGGTCAGGAGCAGTGGACGGCTACTCCGCAAGAGACCGAGCGCTGGCTGGGTGCCCTGAAGGAACCTTGTGCCAGGCAGGTGGTGTGCGATAACGGGCGGAAATCTGCTGGCCTGCCTTAGATCGGTGGCTGGAGCACGTACTTGCCTGGCACTGTCATGATCCCTTGTCGTCCAGAAAAATTTCTAAAGAAGTCTACCGGGGTTCTGGATGCTGCTGAGGAAGGCTCGAAGTCTAGTTCGCACTCTCGCCGTTCGACCCCTGCCTTTCGTCCGCCTGGGCTGCGTTGCAGCGGTCAGCTCGGCCTCCCATCAAACGTTCATGTGTTGAAATGGCAGACACGCTGGAATTCCACCTCCACATGCTCCAGCGATTGTGGCAGCAGCGCCATGCCATTAAGCGCAGTACGAAGTGACACATGGCCTGGACAAGCAGCGGTGCGGGACCCTCGGGTGTTGAGCCACCGAGAGTGGGGCAGGTGAAAGACGCTCTGCACCATCACCTTGCGAGTTTGAAGAAGCCATCAAAATGTCAGTGCGGGACATTGCCCTTGTCAGCATGAGCATTGTGGTATCTTAGTTCTGGAACGATCGTTGGACACTTGAATCAACAGGTCCGCCAGCGCCGGAGGAGGAGACGGACACAGATGCGGTCACGGAGCCTTTCTCTCCGTCAAAATCCACAAGCCCGGACAGTTTCACAATTTCATCGGTCTTCATTAGGCAGTGTGGGGTTCGGGGTCCAGAGCTAGTGCAAGGTGGCGCATCAGCTCTCAGGGTGCATCATCTCAGGAAGTCAGGGCTGTGTGAAGCTGTCCGGAGGCTGGGAGGGAGGAGGAGGGGAGGGGAGGTATTCTTAGACACCGATGTTACCGACGTCCTGCCTTGGAAAGAGGTTGGCTGTTGAATTTGAAGGCGGAGGAGGAGATGAAGGAAGATCAGTTTGCTAGTGACCCCTCGACCCAGAGAGGCTTGGGAAAATCAAGGCTCCATCTCTCACATGAGTGCTTGGATGCCTCCATTTCCTTACCAAAATGATCCTGCTATTGAAGGCCAATCAAAATGAACAAAGTTACTGGGTGTGGTGGCCTCCCCTCCTGGATCCCGGTACAACACAAAACTCAGCACATTTCTTCACTCACCCAAATAGAGAGTAAAATGCAGGGTAATGGAGACTTGCTGATTGATCAACTGGAGGAATTGTTGCGTCTGCTTCACGTTTCCCCAAATGTCACGGTGGAACAACATCAGCGACTGTGACAGCTGTAGTGCCAAGTAGGCGTAGCGGCAGCAGCAGCAAGGTGGCAGAAGCCTAATGGGTGACTTGCAATCTTTGGTTTACCCACCGCACCAACGCATGAATGCAGGGACCTCATCCAACACACAGAGAACCAGCTTAACGATCATGGTGCCGACTGCTGGAGGAGTCACTACAGACAAGCATCGGCTTTTCCACAGATAATGTGGATCGTTTGACTTTCATCATGATGAATCAGCATGGATCTTTGATGTTGTGGCCCAATTGCTGAGGTCACGATTATTTGCTTGGGTCTACTTCACATTCATCTTCAACAGAAAATGGTCCTCTTTAAAAATGTTTTTGAAAATGATCATTTCTTACTGCAATTTTTTATTTCTTTCCCCAACAGTTCATTTTGGCTGGTTTTGCTTGAGAGGAGACTGTAAAAGACAGAAGGTTTCATGACAACACCATATTACAATTACTACTTTATCTTTAGACGTTTTCGCATTGTCATGGTTTGGAGGTCATGTTGCTGTGTGATACAGCTATAATTATGGTCCTTTGGAACAAGAATGTGGTTCTAAGTTGGCTTTATACTCAAATTTTTAAGTAGTGGCTGGGAAAAGTCATATTTATAATATTTTGGGGTATTGTAGCTGTGAGATACAGCAAATAATCATGGTCCTTTGGAAAGAAATGTGCTTCTAAGTGGCATTTCTCCCTCACATTTTTAACAGTGGCTGAGAAGTATTTTTATAATTTTTTGGGTCATGATGCTTTGAAATGCAGCAATACTACAGGTCCTATTATAAGAATTTTTGTTTCTAACAGACATTGTCTCTCACAATTGTCAGAGTGGCTCAAGGGTCATGCTTTGAATTGTTTGGGGCATTTTGCTTTGAAATTGCAGCTATACTACAGGTCCTTTATAAAAAAAAATGTTTCTAACAGACATTTGTTCTTCACAATGTTCAAGAGTGGCTCAAGGGTGATGTGCTGTCAGAAACAGGAATAGGTAGGACACTGTTAATGGGACACATATTGCAAAATGACTTTGTTTTTGCCAAATCTTTAAACGATAGCTATCAATCCTGTATTGAGGACAACCCACTTCTAATACAATTAAAAACAAGAGAAGAACAAAGACATGGAGGGATTCCATCCGATTTAAAAATGTGTTTTCTAGAATTAAACTACTAAAAAAACTTGCATGTACAATAATAGATGTGGTAAAAACTTCCTCTAATTGTACAAGGGAGGGTACAGGAAAACTTGACCAGATGTAGGTTATTCAGAGGAATGAGTATGGAGCGACGGACAGAGAAACATAGTACAGAGAACATTTTCCTCCAGCACGTTGAGTAAATAAGAAAAAAGGAAGCCAAGAAAAAGGGGACCTTGGTGGAACAGGAGGGTAACACAAGTATTCAAGGTGAAGCTCAATGGTGTTCCACACTCATTCACGGAGGGCAAGAGCTACCCGGCAGGGACAGTATAAGTCCAGTGACCCTAAAATGGTGGTTGAAAGACTCCTTTTTCGGCACTTTTTAATTGGTGTGGTCATGCAGGTTTGGGGCTATGCTGTGGACCAGGACAGGTATAGTCAATGTCCAGTTCAACTAAATGTGTGTTGAAAGACTCTATTTTTCGGCACTTTTAAATCTGGTGGTCATGCAGGTTTGGGGCTCATGCTTGCATTCCTGGACAGTGTATTCAAGTGTTCCAGTTCAAGTATGATGATGGTTCAAATCATACTGCCCTTCTGCACTTTTTAATTGTGGGGTGATGCACGGTTTAAGCGGTCATCATGCTGTGGTACAAGACGGATAGTGAATGTTGTGGGTTTTTTTTTCTGTGGCTTTTATAACTAAGTTGTGATGCATAAGATTGTAGCTGTATCCAATTTGATGTTGTGGATGTTAATTCCAGCTTCTCCAGCCTGTTTGGGTGAAAGAATGAATGTGTGGTTGCTCTCTCCCATTAGACTACTGAGTCATCGCTCATAAATCGATGCTCACTATCGGGACTATTTGTCGATGTATGGTCGATATTCGACCATCGGAACGATGTCGATGGCCAACGCAATCGCTCAACACTAGTGTTTATCAATAGACAATTCCCTTTCCCAACTGGTGGAGGAGCCGACTAGAGGAAAGGCCCTTCTGGACTTAATGTTGACTAATAAACCTGACATTGTAACAAAGGTTCAAGTTGGGGACACCTAGGACATAGTAACAACAATATAATAAATTTCCATTTATCCTTCCATAGAGTATTTTGTCGAGGAGCCACAAAAACATTGAATTTCCAGCAGGCTAATTTTAATCTGCTTAAAGAGGTCCTAAACGACTTTAACTGGGACAAGGTGTTTAAAAATAAAAGAACAGATAATAAATGGAAAATCTTCATAAACCTCTTAAGCACTCACTGTGAGAGATACATACCTTATGGAAGTAAAATGATTAGAAACAGGAAAAAAAAATCAATGTGGATAAACAGAGATGTAAAGGAAGTAATAAATAACAAAAAGCGTTTAAGCTACTTAAACAGGAGGGCAGTGAAGAGGCACTAAAAAACTATAAGGAAGAAATAAAATATGTAAAATAATTAGAGATGGGCGAATTGATTCTAAAGAAGTGGAATTCGTTTTTAGATTTCAGGAAAACTTATGGTTCGGGACCGAAGTCGAACTTTGGGGTTACTTCGGGGTGACGAGTGTGCTTTTGATTGATAAAAATGGCTGCGAGCACATGGCGCTACATGGGCAAAAGCACTCTGGGAGGAAGAAGGGCATAGCCTGCATGACATTTGCCAGAGATGAAGCTCATTCAGAGACCGGCGGGATTCTGTGACGGTTCACCGCACGTATATAATATTCGAGCGCGCCGCTGGGAGCTCCAACTCTCACACTGTACTGCAGGGAAGGTGCTGTGCGGGTGATAGCGCTTTCTGCAGAACTGATTTGTTATACAGCGATTTCTGTGGGGTGTCTCTGCTTGTCTCAGAGACTGTTCTTGATGTGCTATTCTGATTTTTTGGGGTTTTGGATCTGAAAATCCAGTGTGCTTCCACTGCAGCTGCATATACATTCAATATCCCAAGTGGGAATCTAAGCCAAGAGTTCCTGTTGTATTCATTTAAGAAACAGCGTTTTGTACAATACAAATTACACTCATTTTTGGTGCTGAATTTCTTTGGCGCAATTTACATAGGGGTTAATTAAGGTTGTTTTGCTGGTGTGCTGGACAAAAATAATAACCGTCTTTTTTCAACGCCAAATATAATATAAAATTTTTTTTTGGTTGCCAATTAACAAGCAAAGGCAAATTACAACTGTATCTCTTGTTGTGTGGCGTAGAAAACACGCATGTAACACGCTAACGAGTTTGTGCGGCTCAATTCTTGGCGCAATTTACATTCCAGGGTAATTAAGGTTGTTTTTGCTGGAAAGGTATGTGCTGAACAAAAATAATAAGTCTTTTTCAAGCAAATATATATATATTTTTTTTGTAGCCTTATTCTCCCTCAAAGGCAAATTACAACTGTATCTCTTGTTGTGTGGCGTAGAAAACACGCAATTGTAACACGCTACTAGTTTGTGCGGCCTCAAATTCTTTGGCGCACACTTTTACATCCAGGGTTAATTAAGCGTGGTTTTGCTGGTTTGCTGACAAAATTAACCGTCTTTTTCAACGCCAAATATATTATATATTTTTTTTGGTGGTAGCACTAATCACAGCAAAGGCCAAATTTACAAAACTGTATCTCTTGTGGTGTGTGGCGTAGAAAACACGCAATTGTAACACGCTACTAGTTTGTGCGGCTCAATGCTTTGGCGCCGTTTACATCCAGGGGGTAATTAGGCGGTGTTTTGCTGAGTGTGATGCTGACAAAAATAAACTGTCTTTTTCAACGCCAAATATATATATATTTTGGTAGCTAAATTCACAAGCAAAGGCATATTACAACTGTATCTTGATGTGTGGCGTAGAAAACACGCAATTGTAACACAGCTAACTAGTTTGTGCGGCTCAATTCTTGGCGAATTTACATCCAGGGGTTAATGTTAAGCGTTGTTTTTGTGGGGTGGTGTCAAAAATAAACTGACTTTTTCAACGCCAAATATATATATATTTTTTGGTAGCCTAATTCACAAGCAAAAGGGCAAATTACAACTGTATCTCTTGTTGTGTGGTGGGTAGAGAAAACAGCATATGTGTAACACGCTACTAGTTTGTGCGGCTCAATTCTTTGGCGAAATTTACATCCAGGGGTTAATTAAGCGTTGTTTTGCTGGTGTGATGAACTAAAAATAAACTGTCTTTTCAACGCCAAATATATATTTATTTTTTTTTGTTAGCCTATTTCACATGCAAGGCACAAATTACAACTGTATCTCTTGTTGTTGTGGCGTAGAAAACACGCAATTGTAACACGGCTACTAAGTTTGTGCGGTCTCAATTCTTTTGGCGAAATTTACATCCAGGGGTTAATCTAAGCGTTGTTTTGCTGGGTGATGGGTGTTTGTGCTGACAAAAATAAACCGTCTTGTTTCAACGCCAATATATATATATTTGTTTGGTAGCTAATCACAAGCAAAGGTTAATTACAACTGTATCTCTTGTTGTTGTGGCGTAAGAAAACACGCAATTGTAACACGCTACAAAGCTACTAGTTTGTGCGGCTCAATTCTTTGGCGAAATTTTTACATCCAGGGGTTAATTAAGCGTTGTTTTGATGGTGTGCTGACAAAAATAAACGTTCTTTTTCAACGCCAAAAATATATAAATTTTTCCTGTAGCCTAATTCACAAGCAAAGGTTAATTACAACTGTATCTTTGTTGTGTGGCGTAGAAAAACACGCAATTGTAACACGCTACAAAGTACTAGTTTGTAGCGGCTCAATTCTTTGGCGCAATTTACATCCAGGGGTTAATTAAGCGTTGTTTTGCTGGTGTGCTGACAAATAATAACCGTCTTTTTCAACGCAAAATATATAATTTTTCCTGTAGCTAATTCAAGAAAGGTTAATTACAACTGTATCTTTGTTGTGTGGGTAGAAAACACGCCATTGTAACACGTTACAAAGCTACTAGTTTGTGAGGCTCAATTACTTTGGAGCAATTTACATCAGGGGTTAATTAAGAGTTGTTTTGCTGTGTGCTGACATACATAAACCGTCTTTTTTAACGCCAAAATATATTAATTTTTCTGTAGCCTTAATTCACCTAGCAAAGGTTTAATTACTAAACTGTTATTCTTGTTGCTGTGGCATTGAAAAACGCAATTGTAAACTTGTACAAAAGCTATAGTTTGTGGGGCTAATTTCTTTGGAGCAATTTACATCCAGAGGTTATATAAGAGTTGTTTTGCACTGGCTGTGCTGGACTAATTAAACCGTCTTTTTCAAATGCCATTATATTTAAATTTTTCCTATAGCCTAATGCAAAGCAAAGGTTAATTACAACTGTATATCTTGTTGTGTGGCGTTGAAATACGCATTTGTAACACGCTTACAAAGCTACTAGTTTGTGGGGATCAATTCTTTGGCCGCAATTTACATCCAGGGGTTAACTTCTGCGTTGTTTTGATGGTGTGCTGACCCTAGAAAACGTCTTTTCAACGCCAAAAAATATAAATTTTCCTGTAGCTAATTCACAAGCAAAGGTTAATTACAACTGTATCTAGTGTTTGTGGCGTAGATAACACGCTTTTGTAAAACGCTACTAAAGCTAGTAGTTGTGCGGCTCACTTTCTTTGGCGGCTATTTACATCCAGGGTTAATTAAGCGTTGTTTTGGCTCGTGTGCTGACATAAATTAAAAACCGACTTTTTCATTCGCCAAAATATATAAATTTTTCCTGTTGCACTAAATCACAAGCAAAGGTTGATTACATACTGCTATCTATTGTTGTGTGCGTAGAAAAAACAACGCAATTTGTAACACGCTACAAAGCTTATAGTTTGTGGCGGCTCATTCTTTGGCGCTATTTTCATCACAGGGGTTAATTAAGCGTTGTTTGCTGGTGTGCTGACAATAATAAAACAGTCCTTTTTCATCGCATTTATATATAAAAATTTTTCCTGTTGCATAATTCACAAGCAATAGGTTAATTACATGTATCTCTTGTTGTGGGCGTAGAAAAACACGCAATTGTAACACGCTACATAAGCTACTAGTTTGTGCGGCTCAGTTCTTTGGAGCTATTTACTTCCAGGGGTTAATTAAGCGTTGTTTTGCTGGTGTGCTGACAAATTATTATACCTGTCTTTTTCAAAACGCAAAAATATATAAATTTTTTCTGGAGCCTAATTAACAAGCTAAGGTTGATTACAACTGTATCTCTTGTTGTGTGGCGTAGTAAACTCGCATTTGTAACACGCTACAAAGATACTAGTTTGTGCGGCTCTTTTTTTGGCGCAATTTACATCCAGGGGTTATTTTTTGCGTTGTTTTGTGGTAGTGCTGACAAAAATAAACCTTCTTTTTCAATGCAAAAATTTATAAATTTTTCCTGTAGCATAATTCAAAAGCAAAGGTTAATTACAACTGTATATCTTGTTGTGTGGCGTAGAAAACACGCAATTGTAACACGCTACAAAGCTACTTGTTTGTAAGGCTCAAATTTTTGGCGAAATTTTACATCCTAGCGGGTTAATTACAAGCGTGTTTTGCTGTGTGATGACAAAAATAAACCGTCTTTTTCAAAGCAAAATATATAAAATTTTTTCCTGTAGCCTAATTCACAAGCAAAGGTTAATTTCAACTGTATTTTGTTGTCGTGGCGTAGAATAAACTCGCAATGTAACACGCTACAAAGCTACTGTTTGCTCTCGGCTTCAATTCTTTGGCGCAATTTACTTCCAGGGGTTAATTAAGCGTTGTTTGCTGGTGTGCTGACAAATATAAACCGTCTTTCTTAAAAGACTAAATTTTAATTTTTTCCTATAGCACTTAATTACATGCAAGGTTTATTACAAGTGTATCTCTTGTTGTGTGGCGTAGAAAACACGCAATTGTAACATGCTACAAAAGCTACTAGGGTTTGTGCGGCTCAATTCTTTGGGCGCTATTTATTCATCCAGGGGTTAATTAAGCGTTGTTTTGCTGGTGGCTGACAAATATTAACCGTCTTTTTCAACGCCAAATAATTTATAAAATTTTTCCTATGCCTAATTCTACTATGCAAAGGTTAATTACAATTCTGTATCTCTTGTTGTGTGTGCGTAGAAACAACAGCATTGTATCATGCTACAAAAGCTACTAGTTTGTGCGGGCTTATTCTTGGCGCATTTTACATCAGGGGTTAATTAAGACGTTGTCTTTGCTGGGGTGCTGACAAAAATAAACCGACTTTTTCAACGCCTAATTATATAAAATTTGTCCTATAGCTAATTTCTACAAGCAATGGTTATACAACTGTATCTCTTGTTGGTGTGGGTAGAAAACTCGCGAATGTAACATGCTACAAAAGCTACTAGTTTGTGAGGCTCATTTCTTTGGCGCAATTTATATCCAGGGTTAATTAAGGTTGTTTTGCTGGTGTGCTGACATAAATTTACCGTCTTTTTCAACGCACAAAATATATAAATTTTTCCGGTTGCCTAATTCCACAACATAATGAAAGGTTAATTACACTGTATTCTTGTTGTGTGGCGTAGAAAAACTCGCAATTGTAACACGTACAAAGCTTCTAGTTTGTGCGCTCAATTCTTGGCGCCTATTTTCTTCCTGGGGTTTATTAAGCGTGTTTTGCTGAGTGTGCTGACAATAAATAAACCGTCTTTTTCAACGCCTTATATATTAATTTTTCCTGTAGCCTAATTCTCCAAGCAAGATTCAATTAAACTGTGTATCTTGTTGTGTGGCCGTAAAAATACACGCAATTGTAACACGCTACAAAGCTACTTAGATTGTGGAGGCTTTACAATCTCTTTGGCGCTATTTTATTCCAGGGGTTAATTAGCGTTGTTTTGCTGAGGCATGACAAAAATAAACGTCTTTTTCATCGCCAAAATTTATAATTTTTCTGTAGGCCTAACTTCACAAGCAAAGGTTAATTAAAACTGTATCTCTTGTTTGTGGCGTTGAAAAACACACAATTGTAAATCGATACAAAGCTACAGTTTGTGCGGCTCAATTCTTTGGCGCTATTACATCCAGAGGTTAATTAAGCAGTTGTTTTTTGCTAGTGTGCTTGATCCAAAAATAAACGTCTTTTTCAAACGCCAAAATATATAAATTTTTCCTTTAGCCTAATTCAATGCAAAGGTTAATTACATACTGTATCTCTTGTGTGTGGCATAGAAACAGCTATTGTAACACAAGATACTATGGCTACTTGTTTGTGGGGCTCAATTCTTGGCGCAATTTACATCAGGGTTAATTAAGCATTGTTTTGCTGGTCGTGATTGACATAAATTAAACGTCTTTTCAACGCCAAAATTTATATATAATTTTTCTGTAGCACTAATTCACAAAGCAAAGGGTTAATTACTAACTGTTTCTCTGGTTGTGTGGGTAAGATAAAACACGCAACATTGGGTTTCTCGCTTACAAAGTTATGTTTGTGCGGGCTCAATTCTTTGGCGCAATTTTCATCAGGTTAATTAAGCGTTGTTTTGACTGGTGTGCATGACAAAATTAAACCGTCTTTTTCAACGCAAATTATATATATTCTTTCCTGTTGACTATCACTAAGCATAGGATATTAAAACTTGTATCTTTGTTGTGTGGCGTAGAAAACACGTCTATTGTAACACGCTTACAAAGAGCTAATAGTTTGTGGGGCTCAATTCTTTGGCGCAATTTACATCCAAGGTTCAATTAAAGCGTTGTTTTGGCTGGTGTGATGACAAAAATAAACCGTCTTTTTCTACAGCCCTATATATAAATTTTTAATGTAGCTCTTATTCCTAGCAATGGTTAATTAACAAACTGTATCTCTTTGTTGTGTGGCGCGTAGGAAAACTCGCATTGGTTAACTGTACTATGCCTACTTAGTTTGTGGGGCTCACTTTCTTTGGAGAATTTTCATAAAGAGGTTAATTAAGCGTTGTTTTGCTGGTGTGCTGACAAAAATAAACTGTCTTATTCAAAGCCAATATATATAAATTTTCCTATAGCCTATTCACAAGCAAGGTTAATTACACTGTATCTACTTGTTGTGTGGCTTAGAAAACAAGCCAATTGTAACACGCTAAAATGATACTAGTTTGTGGGGCTCAATTCTTTGGCGCAATTTACATAACGGGATTAATAAAGCGTTGTTTGCTGTGTGCTGACCCCAAGAAACCGTCTTTTGCAACGCCAAAAAATATAAATTTTTCTGTAGCCCTATTTCACAAGCAAAAGGTTAATTACAACTGTATCTCATTGTTGTGTGGGTAGAAAACACGCAATTGTAACGATACAAAGCTTCCTAGTTTGTGCGGCTAATTTCTTTGGCGCAATTTACATCCAGGGGTTTATTAAGCGTTGTTTTGGTGGTGTGATGAAAAATATAACCGTCTTATTCTAGCCAACTATATATAAAAAATTTTTTTTCTATAGCCTAATTCACAAGCAAGGTTAATTACAACTGTATCTCTTGTTGTTGTGGTAGAAAAACACGCAATTGTAACACGCGACAAAGCTACTAGTTTGTGGGGGCTCAATTTTCTTTGGAGCATTTACTTCACGGGGTTAATGAAAGCGTTGTTTTGCTGGTGTGCTGACCACAAGAAACCGTCTTTTAACGCCAAAAAATATAAATTTTTCCTGTAGCCTAATTCACAAGCAAAGGTTAATTAACAAATGTATCTCTTGTTGTGTGGGCGTGAGTAAACACGCAATTGTTACACGCTACCAAAGCATTACTAGTTGTGCGGCTCCAATTCTTTGGCGCATTTTACATCCAGGGGTTAATTAAGCGTTGTTTTGCTGGTGTGCTGACAAAATAAATCCGCTCTTTCTTCCATAGCCAAAATAATTTAATTTTTCCCTGTATGCCTCATTCAAAAGCATAGGTTGATTACAACTGTAATCTATTGTTGTGTGGCGTAGAAAAACGCTATGGTAACACGCTACAAAGCTACTAGTTTTGTGGCTCTATTCTTTGGCGCAATTTCATCCAGGGAGTTAATTAAGCGTTGTTTTGCTCGGTGTGCTGACTAAAATAAACCGTTCTTTTTCAACGCAAAAATATATTAATTTTTCCTGAAGCCTAATTCAACAAGATAAAGGTTAATTACAACTGTATCTATTGTTGTGTGGCGTAGAAAAACGCATTTGTAACACGTTCAAGCTACTAGTTTGTGCGGCTCAATTCTTTGGCGCGCTTTACAACACGGGGTTAATTTTGCGTTGTTTTTGTGGTGTGGTGTCAAAAATAATCAGTCTTTTTCTTTGCCAAATTATTTAAATTTTTCCTGTAGCCTATTTCACAAGCTTAGGTTTATTACAAATGTATCTCCTTGTTGTGTGGCAGTAGAATATCACGCAATCTGTAACATCCTACAATGCTATTAGTTTGCTGGGGCTCAATTCTTTGCGCCCAATTTACATCCAGAGGTTAATTAAGCGTTGTTTTGCTGGTGTGCTGACAAAAAATAAACCGTCTTTTTCAACGCCAAAATATGTAAACATTTTCCGATAGCCTAATTCTCAAGCAAAGGTTTATTTCAATGTATCTCTTGTTGTGTGGCATAGAAAACAGCAATTTGTAACACGTTCAAAGCTACTAGTATGTGGGGCTCATAATTCTTTGGCGCAATTTACATCAAGGGGTTAATTAATGCATTGTTTTGCTGGTGTGCTGACAAAATAACCGTCCTTTTTCAATCGCCAATTATATATAAATTTTTTACTGTTCGCCTAATTCACAAAGCAACGGTTAATTACAACTGTTTCTCTTGTTGTGTGGGTAGAAAACAACAGCATTGTATCTCGATACAAAGCTTATTGTTTGTGCGGCTCAATTCTTTGGCGCATTTTACATCCAGGGGTTATTTATAGCTGTTTGCTGGTGTGCTGACAAAAATAACCGTCTTTTTCAACGCCAAAATATATAAATTTTTCCTGTAGCCTAATTCAATAGCAAAGGTTAAATTACAACCTGTTTCTCTTGTTGTGTGGCGTAAGATATCACGAATTGTAACACGCTACAAAGATACCTAGTTTGTGGGCTAAATTCCTTTGGCGCAAATTTACATTCCAGAGGTAATTAAGCGTTGCTTTTGCTGGTGTGTGACTAAAATAAACCGTCTTTTTCAACTCCAAAATATATAAATTTTTCCTGTAGCCTAATTCACAAGCAAAGGTTAATTACAAACTGTATCTCTTGTTGTGTGGCGTAGAAAACACGCAATTGTACAGCTAACAAGCTAATTGTTTGTGCGGCTCAATTCTTTGGGCGCAAATTTACATCCAGGGGTTAATTTAGCGTTGTTTTGCTGGTGTGGTGACAAAAAAAAAACGTCATTTTCAAAGCAAAAAATATAAATTTTTCCTGTAGCCTAATTCAAAGCAAAAGGTTAATTACAACTGTTTCTCTTGTTGTGTGGGTAGAAAACACGCATATTGTAACATGCTGACAAGCTACTTGTTGTGCGGCTCAATTCTCTTGGCGCAAATTTATATCCACGGGGTTAATTAAGCGTTGTTTGCTGGGTGTGCTGACAAAAATAACCGTCTTTTCAACGCCTAAATTTTTAAATTTTTCCTGGTGCCTATTTCACAAGTAAAGTGTTAATTTAAAACTTTATTCTTGTTGTGTGGCGTAGAAAACACGCAATTGTAACACGCTACAAAAGCATATAGTTTGTGGCGGCTCAATTCTTTTGGCGCTTATTTACATCCAGGGGTTATTTAATGCGTTGTTTTGCTGGTGTGCTGACAAAAATAAACCGTCTTTTCATCGCCTAAATATTTTAATTTTTCCTGTAGCCTATTTCACAAGCAACAATGTTTATTTACACTGTTTCTCTTGTTGTGTGGGCGTAAAAAAACACGGCAATTGTAACACGCTACAAAGCTTCTAGTTTGTGCGGCTCAAATTTTTGGCGCATTTTCATCCTGGGGTTATTAGCGCTTGTTTTGCTGGTGTGCTGCAAAAATATACCGTCTTTTTCAAAGCCTAATTATATACATTTTTCCTGTAGCCTTATTCTTGTCCGATGGTTTATTAAGCCTGTTTGTGCGTTTACATTTAGTGTTTTTAAAACGACACATACATGTAATTTTTCCTGGCCATTTGTGGAGGCAATTTATATACCAATGGGTTTACCCAAGCTTGTTACTGGGTTCTTTCTGGAGTCAAAAAACTGGGTGTTTATTTATTCATATACAGATATCATCATCTAACAGTGTCTTACATTTACGAACATAAGTATGTACTGACAGAGAAGTCGCAGTGCAGAACAAAAATAACCCTTATTGGCATGGCCCTGGGAGCGGGTCAGCGCCCTCACCTGTCCTCAACCCGCCACTGTCCATACGGTTCCCTCAGCCAGAGATCTAATATGTGGGCTGGCTCAGCGCCTCTACATAGCGTGGATGAACAATTTGAGGAGGGCAGTCAGCAGCTACTTGGCAGCGAAGAAATGGGGCCAATATCCCTGCGTCTTGCAGTAGGCGGCAAAAGTATAGATGTGGAAGAGTGGCATGGGAGGTATTGTTGTGAGAGGTCAAGCCTTATGCATACCAAGACGGTGATGAGGACAGCTTGTGACGATGAAAACACAAATAGTTGATGAGGTAGCAGACCGACTTGGGACGCCGGGTGTAGGGCAAGGGCTTCTCATCGTCAGGAGAAGAGGGCGCCAGCTTGCGCGTTCAGGCAGCGGCGCAGCCAGCAAGTGGGTCGTGTGGCCGTGAGTCAGCAGATTAGCAGACAGTGTGAGGTCGGGAGCCAAGCGTCACGGGGTAAAAACCGCTTAGCAGGTCAACGAAAAGTAGCGGTCACAGGGGCTCAGCGATGCAGCGGCGGCAGTAGTCACTCAGTGCGGAGCGTTGGCGGTAAAATCCGGATATCAGGCGGTGTGGCAGTTTTTTGTAGAACTCGGAGGAGTCCGATATGGGTTTACTGTAGAATCTGTAAGCAGAAAGTGAAGCGCTGGCCAGGGTGCTAACGTTGGCACCCGGCCTGCGTCAACTCATGCTGCGTCACCATCCGGTGGCCTGGGAGGAAAACGTGGACTTCAGATAGTGGTGGTCCTTAAATGCAGCTGCGTCAGCAGCGCCAGTGGCACGCATGCCATTGCAGCCAGTCAAGGCTCCACCACCTCTGCAGAAGGGAGCTGTTTCTCTTTGATATCTCTCCCGGTCCAGATGCTTCCTCGACTCTCGATACTCATCGCGCAAGCAGTCGTTCAGCGAGGCGATTGCAAAAGAGACAATGTATGCAGTCACCATCCTAAGGTGACAGCAGCTGACCGTGCTCCTGTCCAAGTTGTTGGTACTGCAGTCCTCCCTTTCCAATGTGGACTCTGCAGCCATTCAGTGAACTAATGGCTTGTGCACAAGCCGAGATGGCGAGTTCCAACCGTATTTTCTTTTCCAAAACGGCAGTAATAGCCACTTCATAAATATGTAGACAGAAGGTGGGTCAGTCCTGAGCTTTTCGGCTTGTTCCAAGGTGCTCGGCAGCGCGGATCGTCTGGAGCTGTTTATTCTGGTCAGGGCCATGAAATGTCCTTTAAGGCCTATGGGTGAATGTGCTTCCAAGCCCTGGCTCACCAACAATTGGACCAGGAGACGCCGCGTTCTCCTCCACGTTGTCAAACTGCTGCAATGCGCCAATGTCCGCATCCTCTCCTTCCACCACCACCACCATCTCAGGCCTCACAAGTACTGCTCAAATCTACCACATGTGTAGGGGCACGCCGGTGTCACGCGTTCTACACCTGGCTTGCCTCGGCGAATCGAAGTCACACAGGGAGGAACTGCTCCGCGTTCATGCAGCAGAAATCGATGTGTGCTTTCTCCGCGCCAAACTGCACATCGGATCCCATGGTGACGGACAATGGGAGGAACATGGTGTCCGCGCTGCACCGAGGGGGATGGTACATGCACCTGCATGGCGCACGTGTTCAATCTTGGTTGTGAAAAGGTTCCTGAAGTATTCATCGTATCTTCAGAACATTCTAAAATGGCCAGGAAACTGTGCATGCACTTTTATCCATTCGTACAAAAAGCCAGGGAACACCCTCCTCGAATTGCAGCGGCAGCAACGGCCTCCCCAAACAACACTCTGTTTTGCGAGGTTTCCACACGCTGGAATTTCACAGCACTGCACATGTTGGACAGACTGTATGAACAGAGAAAGGCCATTAACGATTTTTTGATGACTCCAGGCAGACAGATTTTACTCCCTGTGTAACTTTGATGTCAGCCAGTGGCAGCCTCATGCGTACAACTGCCGTTTGTTGAGGCCATTCAAGGAGGCGACTGTTATTTGTCAGTCGCCAGGACTTACGGGATGATAAGTCTTTCACATGCTTCATGTCCTGAAACAGATTGCTGAAAATCTGTTGGCAGGGGGTGTGGGTGGACTGGAGACGTGGCGACTACATATCGTGGCCTCATGTGTGGTGGGGAGACTGAATTGTGAGTGTGGAGGACATTGGAGCTGGAAAGCATTGTCTGGGAAATGAGTGGTTTTTCAACCCAGTTTGACAATGAGAGGAGGAGCAGGAGCAGCTGGAGGAGGTGGATGGAGATGAGGAAGTGGAGGCAGATGAGCCCCAAGCACAGTGGACAGTATACAGTGGAAATGGGAGGCAGGGAGGCCCCTGAGTCACTTGTGCGATGGCGCAGCATGCTTATTGCTGGCTAGTGGGGACAGCCGAATGTCAGGGCTCTGGCATGAGGGTTGTCTTCTGGCTCACACCCTTTGGACCCTCGCTAGCTGTCCAATATGGTTGCCTTTTTCCCTGCTATTGAGAGGGAAGGACATACTGCAAATTAATATAGGAAATCCTCCGTATTCAGTTGGCGCTGCCTATGTCGCGGCATGTCCCTTCCTATGACAGGTCTGTCCGGGGGGTTCCTCAGCGCTCACGTACTACTGCCGCTGCTGCTGGGGGAAGGTGGGGGTTGGCAGCAGATACAAGCTCTTCAGTAGTAACCTAAGTCTGGAGCACTGATGAGCTGCTTCATTCACACCGCCTAGTAGGTGGGCAGTCGCCAGCAGCAGCAGCAGGACCTGGTGAGCCAGTCCCTGAAAACCCAACTGGTTGTGGCTACTTGGACTGCACTCTGCCACCTCTGTTAGAAGATCCGCTGGACTACTGGCAGCCAAACTGGATGTGTGGCCGCAATGTGCCGTGTTCGCAGTGGTGAAGCTGTCTGACCGGACAGTAGTGTGGCCATAGAAGCGAAGTGTTCAGTGTGGCGGGGGCCATCGTTTACCCCATGGAGAACCCGTTGTCCTCGGGGATAATGTGGAACGACTGACCTTTGTACAAGATGAATCAGGAGTGGATCGGCCAGGATTTCCACACACCAATGCCTTAGGGTCAGTCTGGGTTTCAGAACTACTGCCTCAGCCACTATTCTGATGCCGCCACAGCATGATGCCACACTTCTGCGAACTGTTTCTCCATCTGCATTACTCCAATCTTTTACCAGGGTCTGGTATTGCCACCCCCTCAACACTCTGTCATTGTGCCACTATAGACCTTCTGCTGCTGTGCTGTTTGCCGCTGACATCCACTCACTGTATCATTGTGCCACTGTTCTGACCTCATGCCGCTGATGTGGCTGATGCCTTGTCCTCCACACTGTGTCATTGTGCCACTGCCTGGAACCTTCATGCTGCTGCGCCGTGAACCTCCGCTCTCAGTTCTTGTGCCACTCTGTGGCTTCCTCCTGTTTTGCCTCCCAGAATGTCATTGTTGACTCTCTCTGACCTCATGCTGCTGCTAGTTGACTCTGCCGTGCCCTCACACTGTGTATTGAGGCACTGCCCCTGACCTCATGTTGCTGCCGCCGTGACCTCCGCTCTCAGGTCATTGTGCATTTGTGGCTTCCTCCAGTTTTCCACCTCAGAATGTCATTTTTATATAAATATAACCCCCCCCCCCCCCCCAAAATTTATTTTTTTATCTGCCACTGCCTGATCTCATGCTGCTGGCTGTCGTTGACCTCCACACTGTGTGATTGTGCCACTCTGTGGACTGTTACTGTTTTGCCTCAGAAAGTGCAGTGTGCCATTGCGACCTCATATGCTGACGCCGTGACCTCCGCTCTCATTCATTGTGCACTCGTGGCTTCCGCCTTTCTTTTGCCACCTCCAGAATGTCATTGTACCACTGCCTGACTCATGCTGCTGTGGCTGCCGCCGTCACCTCCACACTCTGTCACTAATGTTGCCAAACTGAGCTCTCGTTGTTGTTTATTTTTCTGCTTGCGCTGCCAGACTTTTTCTGGCTACATTCCTGCTTGAGTTTTTTGGTCAGTTCTTGGCCCTATTACAGTGCCCAGGGTAATTTTATAGTGAAGCGATTCTATGAGCGGCCGGCAGTCTTCTGGCGTTCATACTATAATACACAACAATTGTGATGAAGACCAACCAAGTCCCTCTGCATATTTAAGCATGGCACAATGTTCTACAGGCACCATGCAGGGCTTCTGTGCAGCTGGTAATGTGCTTTTTTACGCGATTCGTGCCGTAGTAATTACGGAACGAATACGAATTTTGTCGGAAAATTCGGGAAGGACGGAATCTAATTTTTGAGAATTCGGCCCATCTCTAGTTATGATCAACAAAGAAAGTCTTAGACCTAGACACTTTTCATACGTATGACCCTAAATTTCTAAACACATTTCCGTTATGTTCTACTACCTTTAAAGAAGTAAAAACTTGATTTTCATCACTATATTATGATCCCTATTTTTTTTTACATCCATGGATATATGTTGGGGAATTTTTTAAACATTTTTTTTTTCTGCACATTGTGGGGCACATAAGACCTGTTTGATCACTTGTTATTTTTTTCGGGGGACAAGGTGTTCTTTTCTATTGACATGCAGAATAAATAAGTATATGTCAAAAAATTTAATACATCAGAATTTTACGTATTTGGTGATACTAATTGTTTAATATTTTAATTTTTTATACATTTTAAATAGGATAGGATTTTTCTAAATAATGTATTATTCTTTATATACTTTTATATCTCTCTGCTAACTCTCTTCTGGATCCTCTACAATCAGGTTTCCGCTCTTTACACTCCACAGAAAATCTGGCTCTAGTTAAAGTCTCTAACGATCTCCACATGCTAAATCTCAGGGCAAATTACTCCATTGTTGGTTCTTCTGGATCTCTCTGCAGCATTGACAACTGTTGATCACCATCTTCTCACATCACATGTCTCCGTCACCATTGGCATCCAGGACACTCTCTCGCTTGGTTATCTTCCTAAATCTCTGAACGCTTCTTCAGTGGTCTCATTTGCAGGTTCTAACTTCCTCTCCTCTCATCTTGCCGTAGGGGTCACTCAGGGGTCAGTTCTTGGCCCACTCCTCTTTAAAATTATACAAAGGGCCAAACCATCAGAGATTTGGCTTCCGACCCCCCTACGCTGGGGACACTCTTTATAACCTTTCCCGAGACCTCATTTCCTGCCTCTACAAAAACCCAGGGACTTTGTCCGCTGTCTTTTTACATCATTCCTTCTTTTCTATCTCCAAAAAACCCTCCCCAAAACCAAATTTTCTTTTTTTTCCCCATCGCTAACAAACCCCCTCGCATTTCTCCTTTAGTGGTGGCATACCATAACACCCAGGCAGCAGGCCCGATGTCTTGGGGTTATTCTAACTTGTTGACCTCACCCCCAAAACCAAACCCTTGCCCCCCTGCATTGCACCCAAACATCTCTAAAATCCGTCCTTTTTTCACGTGGAAACAACTCAAACTCTCATTGTTGCTCTTATTCATTCTCGTCTTGACTACTGCAACTCCTTGCTTATCGGTCTCCCTCTCTGCAAACTCTCCCCTCTCCAATCTGTCCAGAATGCAGCAGCCAGGCTTGTCTTTCTCTCCAGCCGCTATACTGATGCCTCTACCCTGTGTCAGTCACTGCACTGGTTGCCCATCCAGTACAGAATCAGCATAAACTAATCACTCTCACTCATAAAGCTCTCCACAGTGCTGCACCCCCATACATCTCCTCCCTCATCTCTGTCTACCACCCTGCCCGCCCTCTCCGCTCAGCTACGGACATCAAACTACAGACTACAATCATCCGAACCTCCCATGCCCGTCTTCAAGATTTTGCATGTGCTGCACCCATTCTCTGGAACATCCTACCACGTACCATCAGGCACAATCCCAGCCTTCACAGTTTTAAGAGTGTCCTGAAAACACATCTTCTCAGGCAGGCCTACCAAAACCACTAATTGTTAACCCCCACCTTCTATCACACACATTTGTCACTCCCTACACTAGGGCACTCACAGGCACTTATCTGTATATAGATGTACAGTCATGGTGGCAGGTTCACCAAATTTTTATGTAAACCTCCCCATATTTATAAAGCATGGCTGGGCCATTGTAAATTCAGCACTTCTCCCCCTTTGTTTCCCCCAGGCACCCTCTTAGATTGTAAGCTCTTGCGAGCAGGGCCCTCACACCTTGTGTCTCACCTGTAAGTAGCTTTCACTGTGTAATGTCTGTCTTTTGTCTGTAATTATACCCTCTACATTGTAAAGTGCTGCGAAATATGTTGGCGCTATATAAATAAAGATTATTATTATTATTATTTAACTTTTTAGATGTCATGGTTGCAGTGATCTAAGATCTAAGGGCGACATGTATGAACGGGGCTGCACCAGAAGTCTGGCGTCTTTTCAGCTCGACATCTAGCGAAGCCCCATTCGCTATAGTTTTAAACCTGCCCGTGGCACTTTGTAATGCAACTGATTTCAAGGGTGTGTTGGAGGTGGGGAGCACTAGAACCATTCAAAGCTATATATTTATAGCTTCAGTACGGCAATTCCAGGCGCATTACTGCTGGAACAGGTAAACCACTTAGAAAGTGGTTTACCTGAGCCAGAATTGTCATCTTTTCGATTTATGACCTGCAGTAGACCGGGTTCATGCATTCAGGCACATTCTATACTATTATTATGCACATAAAAATTGGCGTTTAAATGCCAAAAATCATACATGTCGCCCTAAGTGACTAATTAGCAGGTATCAAAGTTATCAATGATTCCAGCTACTGTCATTGGGTATCACCTTAAGGTAACTACTTCATTGTGCTTGGTATCATACCATTTCTGACTGATCACAACAGATGATACCACTATTAATGGCTGGGATTGGAGACCAGAGACCTCAGGGCCTGAAACCAAGATGTTAAGATAATCAGATGCTGTGGTTAGTGTGACTGTAGCATTAAAAGCATTAGGTTCTAACATCCAACTGCCCTCTTCATATTGCAATCAAGGGTCCCCATTTGGGTGTCATTTCATCTGGGGCCTAATGAAGATCCCCTGATCAGCCATGATTCTACTATATTTCTGCACCCCGTAATAGATGATTCTTTTTTATAATACAATGCAGTACAATAGTACTAAAGTACATTGGACACATTTTTCCATGTTCAAGTCTGCCAGGGACTAAAAGTTACAGAGAAGAAATAAAAAAGGTTTACTTTTAAATATAAAAAGATTAATATTTGAAACAATTTTCCCAATTATCATATAAACTATTATTTAGAATTAGCATCACCAGATCAGTAAACATCTAAAATATTAAAATAACATGTTATTTATTGAGTTTAATTCTGTAAAAAAAAAAAAAAAAAGTACTCAATGCTTGAGTTGTATTTTGTTTGTTTTTTTTCAATCTACCTCCAAATAAATTATTAAATATTTTTTTTTTAATGTATCCCAGAACAGTACGAAAAAAATCATGTAAATCTGGTCTTGTAATAACCATGTTGACTCACAGCTAATATGTCATTAATAGAGATGGTCGAATTTCTCAAAAATTCGGTTTGCCGACTTCGCTGAATTTTCCGACAAAATTTGTTTCGATCCCAATTACTTCGAGACGAATCACGTAAAAAAACAGCTATTTCCAGGCTGCACAGTGCCTGTACAGTAGGGTGCTGTAGAACGTTGTGCCATGCTTAAATATGCAGAGGGAGCTTGGTTTGGTCTTCATACAATGCTGTGTTTTAGGATGACACGCAGATGACTGCCGCCGCTCTTAGGATCGCTTCACTCTAAAATTCCCTGTGCACTTACGGGGGCAAAACTGACCAAAAAACTGAAGCAGGAATGCAGCCTGATAAAGTCATGGCAGAACCAGCTGGAAAAAAACAAGCTGAGGGCTACGATCCTACCATAGCGTCAAAGAACACAGTAGTAGATTACCGGAGCCACCACAGATCGCAGCACAGTAAGGGAACGTCACAGCAGGAGTCACCCTGCGAGGCCCCAGCATCCAGTATCATCTAGCGGCCATGTGTTGACCACACATTAGGTCATACACTTTCTCCCAAATGAAATCTGACAACCCCAGCCAAGAGTCGGTGGGTTTGTCACACACAACCCCTAGTTGGCATGGCCCGAGAGCAGGTGAGGGGCTCTCGTCTGTCCTCAACCCACCTCTGTCCCGTTCGCTTCCCACACCCAGAGAACTACTATGTGCTGTGGCCTCTATACATTGAGGACCAACTGGGCCTCCCCTTTTTCCACCCCTAACAGGGGAGGGGCTCCCATTTTTCCACCGTTAACAGGGGGGGGGGGGCTCCCCTTTTTCATACAAAGCCAGTTTTACAACATTTGCTTGTGCTTCCTTTTTGTTCTGTCCCATTCCAGTTTTGTACTGAATTCAACCAACAATGGCACAGAATGCAAAATAAACACTAAAAAATTCCTGTAGTTATGGTCTCCTCATTCAATGCCTACGCTGATTTGAAAAAACTGGTATAATGCAGAAACTGGTTTTCAAACCCCCAGTTTATATTATGAGTGTTGATGTCACTGCTGCCCCTCAACGGTCTTGGTATCAGAGGCTTCCCGCTCGCCAAAAAACCCCCCCTGCCCCCTTCCACAAATAGAAAGAAGCAGGGGGTGTCTCCCCCCACCTCTTCTTCCCAAATTTTGCGCTGACTGTCCCAAAATTGCCCTGTGTTAGTGGCGTTGAGCCCAGACCACATAGAGATCCGGCTGGGGGAACCCCGGAGGGGGACAGGGGTGGGGGTTGGGGGACAGGTGGGGCCGCTGCCCCCTCCCGGGGCCATGCCCCCCCTGAATTTGACTCTGGGGAGGGTTAAGAGGTTTGAATAAACTGTATTTTCTTATTAACTGTGAAACCCCCAACTTTTCTCCGTGTGAATTCTCTCATTTTAAACCAGCTTGATTTTCTGTAAACGTTTTTTCCCAATTTGCACATAAAAAAAGGTCTTTTCCTTAAAAGTAATTTCAGAAAAATGAACGATCCATTTTGTCAAGAATGATACAGCAAATATAAAGAAGATTTGAGGGTTTGCGCCCGGGGATGAAAATTTTTTGTTATCAGTTTCCCCAGGATGGGGAAATTTTTGGTTTCATCCCCTCCTAATTTCTTTTTTATGGAAATCAACTCAAAGTTTCGGCCGTGCTTCCAGAGGTTTTTACTCAGGGGAAATGGCCAATGAAATGTATTAAAACTGCCTAAATATGGACTACTCCTTTTCCTCTCTTCTCTATTGCGCCTGCGTTGTCTTGATTCGTTTACAAAAATGTGTGTAAGGTTTTGTTTTAGCAAACTGCTTGGAAATGAAGGGAAATTTGATCCGAAACTTTTGTGTCGACTCGTTTTAAGGCCGATACTTTTCCCCCTGATCTGATTTGGGAAACCCCGGGAAGGGGTGCCCCCCCCCCAATGTTGGTAAACACCCCAACATTTGGCCCCGCATGTGGGGGGTTGACTGAGGTGGACCCAGGCCCCCCAGGCCCCAAACCTGCCAGGGGCGTTTGAGGACGGGGATATCAAATTGAGGTGCGCCTCAAAAGGTCTGGTAATTTGATGCATTTTAAAGTTTTTTAACTACGTTGGCCATTTGATGTCCCCCGGGTTAGTAGTTGTTGTGGTCTGGTCCGGGGTGGTCACAAAAAAGAGACTCGACCTGAAACTTTGATCCACCCCGGGCCCTTTTTCAAACTTTGTTTTGCTGTGACTTCCAGTGTTCGGATTGTATTTTTTTAGCACAAACCCCCTTTTCCCCGGTATGGCTGCTGAAATATATGGGAAACCTTAAAGTTTTTAAAGGGGAAAATTTGTTGAGGGGTGCGGAGTCCTCCGGGTTAAATTTGGGACAAGATCTTGTATTACTAAATATTCGGGTGGGTCCGGGTTGGAACTAATTCACTAGGGATTTTTTCTGAGACTATTAAGTATCAAATTGTTTGACAAAGACCGGGAGGGTACGGTCCCCCATTGTGGCAACAAAGGGTGGGACTATTGTTGGTTGGTTGGGGGATCTTTATTTTTTTGATAGAACCTTGTTTTGGAACCGGGTCCGGGCACAGGACGGGGGCACGGCTGTGTAGTCTTTGTCAGGTTGGGATTCCCCAACGTAGAACCCAAAATTTTTAAGCTGTTTAAAAAAGAGAAAAAAGTTGCCTAAAGAGGCAGAGACGTCGGGGGAAAACAGTTGCAAAAAGAAGGTTTAGGGGGAAGTTGAATGTTTGGGGGAAGGATAAGGAAGAAAAAAACTGATTCGGGGTTAAATTTATATTAAAGCTAATCACTTGTTATTTTCACCTAAAATTTTGGGCAGAGTGTATAATTTGGCTTCTTTTCAAAGCTCTGTTGGGGGGGGGGTTTAGTGCTGCGGGGACTTTCTCCCCCGGTTTAAAGGTTTACTAAAAAAATTGTAGCCCCCATCAAAAAAGTGCAGGGTTTTTTGATCGAAGGGGAAAAGTAAAAAAAAAAATATATATGAGACTTAGAGAAAAAAAGCAAATTCGTCTGTGAAAAGAGTAAAAATCATGAAAAAATAGATGTTGAGACAAAACAAAAGAAAAATGATGCTTCCCAAGTCCACCCCTAAACCCCCAAAGAACCTCGGGGAGGGAGAGGGATCCCCGTATGCCGTAGTCTCCTCCACGTTTTGGTAAAGGGGTTTCCCGGGGAAGGGGTTTTGTCCCCCCGAGCCCTTTACTTTCCCCCCTGGGGCTGAATTTTCCCCCGGGAAAGATGGGACCCCAAACTCGGGTTGCAGTTAAAAACCCCCGCACGTGGTCAGTCTGTTCTTCTGGGTCAGGGGATATCACCACTCCCCGGGTGGAAAAGTCATATTAACCGGCCAACCCCAATTGTTCCCGGGGGGTTTGGGCAGAGACCCTCATGAAAAAGCTGTTCGAAGCCCAAAAAAGTGTAAAAGGTACTCAAAGATAAGGGGGGAGAGTAATCCCGGGGTTCCCTATTCTCCTCGGCAGGGATCCCCCTTTTAGATAAATCCATTGGGGGACCGGTCAAAAGGGGGAAAGTAAGACACTGAAACAACTCACTTACATCGTTTTACTAATGCTTTGGCTCTGGTTAAGAAATGATAAAATAAATCGGGACAAGCCGGGCCTTTTCCCCCCTCTTCTCTCCCCCGGTTTTTTTAAAATTTTCCCTATAAGGACTGTGTTAAAATTCATTACTGCATGGGCATTTCATTACTAAAACCCGAGGGGGCTGCAATTTAGATGGGTTGGGATTTTTTCCCCAAGCAGCCTCCACCTCCCTTTGAATGTTGCATTTCCCCCCAAACAGAAGATTCCCTACCCAGTAAAATTCCGCCCCCATAAAATTCCCCATGCAGTTTCTAAGAAAGTTTCACAAACCACAAATCTTGGGGTAATTGGAAAGTTTTAGAGACCCTGGGCTTGTCAGAATTGATGATTACCTCCCCACAAAGTAGGAGGATAGTGACTCCAGCAAAAACGCGTTAACCAACGGGGAAAGGGGCACAAGCACTTTTAGGAAGGCGGGGAGCCGCCCAGTGGAAATGTCCCTTTTTTCATAAAAACAAGGGAATCTTAGAACGGGGCTCTGCAGTGGTTATGGAACATGGGGGTTGCCTTGAATCCTTAACACCGTACCCCGTATATGACAGCAAGAACCCAGTAAGAATATAGAGATCCCTTTGATCCCCATCTGGAAAATGCTCTTAGTGCTGCCGCGGGTCCCCCGAGTGACATGCCTAAATGCCCCATCTCATACTTGCTTTCAGCGGTATCGGGATACCCCATTTAGAATGTGTACAACTGCTTTTTAATCCCCTATTATGAAATTTATCACTGAAGGCCATACCCCCGGGGGCCCAGATCCCTCTGACAAACTTAGCTGTTTTGGGGTAGGGGTCGATTCAAAAAGTCGCCCTCACCGTCCCTTTTAAATGCTGGTCCCTTCCTGATTGATGATCGTTTCCTAAAATAAAACCCCTCCCCTGTGAATCACTTGAAGCGGACCTTCTGCGCCATGATGGCACAAATACAGGAATCTAGAAGGCATGAATTTAGCCTTTTTTTTGAACGGCATCTGAAGATGGGATAGGTCCCGCTGTGCCCTTAAGGCCTTATCTGCGTTATGTGCCCCTAATGGAACCTGTCCAAGTTTCCACCTACCTTCTACAACAGTCCACAGGACTTTTTGGTCTAAAGGGTCCTGACATTTTGGACTACTCCCGACTGCTGGTCATTTTTGTCTCAAGGAAGGGCCGCTTATCCCTTCCCAAAATCCCCTTTAAAGTCTGGTCAGGAAAAAAGGCCGAGTTTCGCGCCCTTTACTAAACGTTGGTGCCCTAAACCCTGTACATCCCCATGAACACGCCTCGGACCCTCATCAAGCCCATGGGAAAAAAAAAACCCCCCTTGGGGATACTTTCACAGTTGGCCCGTTGTCGTACACCCCCCCAATGCTTGAAGGCTGAAACCCGCACGTTTTACTGGATAAGACCGAGACACGTCTTGGGCCGAAGTGATCACCAAGCCCCCATTTTGGGCGCGTTGCAAAGACCTTACCGGGGAAAAGATATGGGGGGGGGAGGGGGGGGGGGGGGGAAAAAAAACCCCCCCTGGGCTTACATGTCCTTGTTGCCATCTAAATCTCCTTCAAAAGTTGCATGTTTGAACCCACCCCTTTTTTTCCACTACCGGGGGGGAGGAGCAAAGGGAGAAAAAGGGGAAGTGGGAATAAAACCCGGGATGAGGATTACCAGATTTTAAACCGCCTTGCAAGAAAGCTGCAGCCCCACACGGGGGGATGAGGAATCCCTATGCAGCCCTTGTCTCGGGGACGTGGATAAAGATACCTATGAAGATGAGACTTTTCATACAGGATTTGAATAACCACGAAGATGAGATCCTATGGAAAAAGCACTGCCCCCACACCTTTCAGCTAAGTTGTAATTTCAGGCTCTGGAGGAAGCCCGTAAAATGGCCAAAGGGAAAGACAGCCAATATATGGATGATTCAAGTATGCCTTGGGTAGCACATGCTTTGGACTCATCGGGGAAAATGGGTTCATCACAGCAGCAGGAACCCCCGTGAAGCATAGACAAATCAAATTGATGGTGCACTTGAAAAGCCCCCAAAGGTAGCCTCTTAAAGGTTAAAGCCCTGGAAAAGGGGAAAAAAAACGACCCCAGGAAACCAGCAGCGGACCAACCGCAAAAGCGCGCTCTTGGTGGGATGTCACCAAGTGGCTGGATCCGAATCAAAATGGTAACCACCAGAGCTCAGAAAAGGGGAATTCATTTAAAAAACAGGGAATGATAACTCCCCGCCCTGATTGGAAGCCCGGCTGGCCCCTCAAAAAAGAAAAAAGCAGAAAAACATCTGCAAACTGCAAAGGAGAAACAGAGTGGAAGAAGGTGGAGCAACCCTTTTAAAGGGAATTTTTGGAAAATGCAAAGGCCCTTTTCGTTTACCCAGACGAATGTACGCCCTTGCAGCCTGGGCCCATGGGTATCATCGTGGAAAATCAGGGACTCAGCTATGTGCAGAAGTTGTCCAGTCCAGGAAACAGTTCCATGATTTCAGCCACAATCAAGAAAGTCTATCTGTACCACCTGCAACCCTTCCCCGGGCTGCTCAAGTTTTCCCCTGCAGCCTTGGGAAGCCGAATATCCCTTTTAAAGGGTTCAAGGGACCCCATCCCAAAGTCTAAGAGGGAAGTATGAAATTTCTGGTTTCGTAGACTGTTTTAGGTGGGCCAGAAGCCTACCCGTGCCACATGACCTCCAAAGTAACCCCAAAGAAGTTGATTATGAAAATTTTCTTTTCGATTTGGAATCCTGGGTGATCGAGTTAAACAGGGTTTTCCGATTCCTTCCCCGGTTTTCCCAGAACTTTGGAAAATTTAGGGGTAGATTTGGGCCCCCACACGCCGTACCCCCCCCAAAGCTCGGGAAAGGTCGAAAGAAAAAAAAAAAAAAGAAGGGGACCTCAAGAATAAGTTGTCAAAAAAGACTGCTGAGTCCCCCTTGCCCGGCCCGACCTTTCCCAATTGGGTTTGTACCACGTTAGGCCACCCACAAGCAAAAACATGGGGTAACCCATTTGAGTACTGTTTTGGGGGCCTCCCTTTTTGTGTTTTAGGGAGGGGAAAGTTAGGGGAAAATTGGAAAAGGACTGTACAATTTGGATTGAAAAATTTTAAAGAGTTACAATTTGCATGCTGCAGGGCCTGCTTTTTCCGAAACCAAGGGGGAAACGTTGCTGATTTCAAACGGGGACCGGGTTCATAAAGAGGCATAAAGGGGGGAATTGCCTGGAGCCCAGATTTTAAGGCCCCTTTTTGTACCTGATTCCCCCACGGAGTGAAATTGGAGGGGAAACCCACGGGATCCATCTTTCATTTTAAAGGGACCCCGTAACAAATGATTTTATATTCCTGGAGTGCCTTTGGCTGGACACCACCCAAGCGTGCAAACCTTTTCATTTGATTTTTTTGTGCTTGTTTTCAGGGAAAATTTGTAATGGGGAGTCGGGGCCCACCCTGGGTCTTGTCCCGGGAAATTCTTTTGTGTGTAACCCTCCTGGAAACGAAAATTGTTCTATTGGTCGATGTGGGGGGGGGAAAAAACGGGTGGGACTGGGATATAAACCAAGGGAGGCCAAAAATCGTAAGGAGGAAGGGGGAAGATCCTTGTTATTTCGGAGACATTTCAAGGGGGCCCACTCAAAAAAGGGGGTAACGGTTGTTTTCCCCGAAAAATTCCCCCTCTTCCCCGAAAATTGAAAAACCCTCAGCAGGGGGAAAAGGCAAATATTTTTGGGGCATATAAAAGTTTTATAAAAACAATGCTAGGGCCTTTAAGCTGAAGACATTAAAAACAGCCCCCCCGCCGCCACCCACTGTAGCCCAGGGGGAAAGGTCAATCTTAGAAAGCGTAGAAGAAAATGTCCAAACCCAATTACAGTGGGAAGATGTGTTTTCTATCGAAACTCAAGTTTCCCCTCGAAAAAATTTGTGGCTAGAATGGGTAAAATACACCGTCAGGGCCCATAATCTAACAGTTGGATGTTTGGCTGTGCCCGGGGCCAACCCCCCCTTTGGAAAAACACCCCCATCACCAAGTACAGCAGACAACAGAAAGTGTATTGGTTTATTGATAAGAAAATGTTTTGGGTGTGAGAAACCAATCCCTTGTAGTTTCAAACCCAAAATGAGACCCCTGGAGAGGTATGGGTGGCTCCTGGGAACTACACTTGCTTCCCCAAAGCTACAACGGAAAGGCATCATTGGGGGTTTCCCGGCCGGATTTTTGCAGGTTAACGACCATGGGAATCTGTGAATTCGCGGAACTCTCCTGGATGTCTTCTGGGTTTTGGGGGAGGGAACTGAGAAGTGGGGTTTCAGCTACTGGAAAAGGGCAGTGCACATTAATTAAGCTTTCCCCTCCCTTCAAGGTTCCCATGAATCCCGCCCCCCCCCTAATGCCCCCCTGCAGAAGAGACAGCGTCCATTTTCCGGGGAAAACCCAGTGTTTTAGATTTATTGGGGCCAAAGGGGGGGTCCCAGATCGTTTTTAAAACACTAGATCAATTGTCAGGTTTTGCTTCCATTTTTCCCCAAGGCAAATCAATAAGAAGTGGACTGGATTAATTTATCTACTATAATCAGCAAAGGTTTGTTAATTAAAGTAGATATGGGTTTCAAGGGTTATGAAGAATTGGCCCCAATACTAGGGGTGCCTTGCAGAACCATTAGCCCGAAATGGGCTGCTGGGGGAAAGGAGGGGGGGTATGTGGGGGATGAAACAGGGGAAGAAGCTGACCTATATACCCGACAACACGGGGTGAATGGGAAAAATCACTATCGCCCCAGGTAGATAAAAAAATTTGTCAAGGAACTTAAAGGGAAATAGGAGTGGACACTTCTTGGGCCTCCTGGTGTTTATTGGACGGGGTGGAAGCGCTGGTTACAGCGGTGGGCATGGTACACTAGTTTATGTGGGGCTACTGTTTTTTACTGTGCTGTTTCATTCCCCCCTACAAAAATTTTTTTGGCCCGGATGCGCAGGAGGAACCCCAGGAATTTCCTTATGCACGAAAGGAGCCCCTTGGCAGTGAAAGAAGGAGGGTTTTTAATCCCTCCTACCCAAAACCCCCCTAAGTATGAACCAAGAGTCAAAATTTTGATTTGAAGGGACAGATCCAGGGGGGGAAAAACCTCCACTGTTAGGGGGTACTGGAAATTTGGTGTGGGTTTAATTCCCCCCTTAAGGGGTTTCTTCCAATTCTTCGAAAAAATCCCACCCCTTTCCCCCCGTGGAGCAGTTTCCAAAGGTCCTATCTATCTTTGTTTAGGATGGGGCAAAGGGACAGTGGAGAAAACTTGGGCTTTAGGGGGGTTGGGAGGGTTAAGAGGGTTTAACTAATACTGCATTTTTTTATTAATGTGAAATCCCAAGTTTTCTCCTGTGTGAATTCCTTCATGTTTAACCAGATTTATTTTCTTAAAAAAGATTTCCCACTTTCACATAAAAAAAGGTTTTTTCCTTAAAAGTCCTCTCAGCTAAAAAAGGAATCGAATCCTCTTTTAAGAATGATACACAAAATGAAAGAAAAATTTGAGAGGTTGTGCCAGGTTTTAACATTTTTTTTTTCAGTTTCCCCCGGGGTGGAATTTGGTTTTTCATCTCTCCCCCTTAAAGTTTCGTTTTTTCTGGAAAAACAACTTCAAAGTTTTCGGCCCATGCATTCCGAGGCTTTTTCAGAGAAACATGGACCAATGAAATGTACTTTTAAAACTGCCTAAATATCATACATCCCTTTCCCCTCTTCTTATTCGCCTCGCTTGTTTGATTTAAATTATACAAATTTTTTGTTTAAGGCTTTGTTTTAGAGAACGCTTGGAACATGAAGAAATTTGCCCAAACCTTGTGTTGACTCATTTTTCAATCGGCCGAACATTTTCCCCCTGTCGGTTTTGGGAATACGGGCAAACGGGTGACCCCCCCCAATGTTGGTAAACACCCCCAACAACTCCAAATGAAAAATTACTTGTATGGCTTTAAAAAAACACTGTATTTTTTTACTGAATAGAAAAGCACAAACGGGGTTTAAATTTAAACCTTCGATATGAATTATGCTCAGCCAAAATTTCTTCTTTGGGGTTGAAAACAACGTTTCTTTTACTGAGTACAACGAAAAAAATACTTAAAGGGTTTCTCACTACATTGACCCTTTTACCTCAGTCCTGTTTTTTTGGGTTTTTACTTTGAATTCGGGGGTGTGTTTACTGCTCTACTAGGCGCAGTAGAACCGGGTCTGTAGCAAGAAACCCATGCGGCACCCTATCAGGGAAAAAAAACAGGTCGTAGCTTAGCAACTGAGAGCTGATGCAGCCCATAAAAAGGGGGGGATATTGGAAATAGGCAAGTTAATAGCATATATTTCAAAATATTGTTTTTTCAAATCTTTTAACATAAAAAAAACAATCCTGTGATGGGGAAACCCTTTTAAGTTAACCCTTGGATGTAAATTTCGCAAAAAAATTGCTGCCAAAAATACCAGCTTGACGTTTAAAACGGCATGTTTTTATGGAGCACAAACAAATAATGTAATTAACCTTCGGATATGAATTAGCTACAGGGACAATTTCTTTTTGGCAGTGAAAAATCACGGTTTTTTTTAGGACCCAAGGCGAAAAACACTTATTAACTCTTGGGTCTAAATTGGCAAATGAAAGAGGTGCCAAAAATTAAGTGGTATTTGGATAATAAAAATGTTGTTTCTTTAACTGAATACAACAGCAACAGGCTTAGATATCCCTTGGATATTCAATGTGCTCAAAAACTGAGCAGATAGCATTAAAATGTATATGCAGCTGAATTGGACGCACACTGGACTTCAATACTAATTCCCCACAAAATCAAAATTAGAACGTAAGAGAAGCAGTCTCTGAGACAAGCTGTGACACCCCCCCCAAAAAATCGCTGTATAAAAGTTAGTTCTTTAGTATGAGATATCAGCAGAAGCAGCTTCCCTACACAGCACAGTAAGAGCAATGTGAACTGCCAACGTCGTGCCCGGACTTATATAGTGCGGTGACGTCACAGAATCCCGCCGGTCTCTGATTGGCTTCATCTCTGCACATGTCATTTAGGCTACGCCTTTCTTGCTCCCAGACTTCTTTGCCCAATGTAACGCCATGTGCTCGCAGCCATTTTATCAATTAAAAACACGCTTCGTTCCTGCGAATCACCCCAAACTTCGACTTAGTTCAGAATCGAAGTTTTCCTGAAATTCTAAACGAATTCCACTTCGTTAGAATCGATACCCCATCTCTAGTCATTAATACCATGATTTTTTTTCCCAATAAAAAATAAATAAAGTTATCACACTGTCAAATGTACCCTAAATTAGTGCCAATGAAAACAACAGCTTATTTTGCAACAAAACCACTTCACGGTTCTGTTAGAAAATTAAAAAAATGATTGCTCTCAGAAAATGACAATATGAAATAAGTTATTTTCTTTTTAGTTTTTTTTTGTTGTTGAGTAGTAAAATCGGAAAAAACCTTTACACGTGGGCAAAATTGTTGGTACCCTTCCATTAAAGATGAAAAAACCACAATGGTTACTGAAAAAACTTGAAACTGTCAAAAGTAATAATAAATTTAAATTGACTGAAAATCAACCCTCAGAAATTGTGTATGGATTGTGGTTAAACTGATTAAAAAAAAAAAAAAAAAAAATGAAACTAGCATAAACAAATATGATGGTACACCTAGAAAAGATTGAAAATAATATGACCATAGGGAAATGTTAAACTAAGATGTGTCCTGCAATTACCATCACAGGTGTCATTATACTGATAGTCTGCCTATTTAAGTGGTGAAATGTAGTCATCACGCTGTTTGGTATCATGGTGTGAACCACACTGAACAAGGACCAAATTAAGCCTATTAAAGCGTTGTCTTAGGAAATTAGAAAAAAAAATATTGCAAACATGTTAAGGGTAAATACTATAAGACCATCTCTAAACAGCTTGGTGTTCCTGTTACTACAGTTGCACATACTGTCCAGAAGTATAAGGTCTACAGGGCTGTAACCACCATCCCTGAAGTAGCCAGAAGAGAAAATATATTGAAGAAACAGGTAACATGAATGGTAACCATAAAGCCCAGAACAAGTTCCAAAGAGATTAGAGGTGAACTCCAAGGTCAAGTCACATTGCATCATGCATTGCTGTCTTTGCCAAAGTGGATCTAACGGAGGACAACTGAGGAGGAAAACCCTGTTGAAAGCACATCATGACCAAAAGAGACTGGAATTTGCCAAAATTTACTTTGACAAGCTACAAACCTCTGGGAGAATACCCTTTTGGGAAAGATGGAAAAAAATATGGAGTTTTTGGAAGTCCCCATCAGTATTTTTTTCCAAATGGGACAAAAAATTGAAGGAAACAAAAAAAAAAAGAACATTGTACTGCTGTGAAAATAAAAGAAAAAATATTTATAAAAAATTTCCGTCACCTTTTTAAAATAATACTCGCTTTGTGGGTTTTGGCGGGTTTTTTGCCCCCCGCCCAGTGGTTCACGGCTTTGCAGAAAGTTTGAAAGGAAAAAACCGTTTCAATATCCACGCTGATGGGGTTTAAAAAATTCTTGGGGCTTTATTAATTTTTCTTTAAAAAAATTTAAAAGGGATAGAAAAACCCCCAAAATTGGAAAACCCCCAGGCAGGGAGGGCGTTTTTCAAAGGCCGGCTTTTTGGGGGAAAAAAGGAAAAGCGGTTTCGAAATAAACCCTTTCTTGTCGTAGTTTCCTTTTCCAAATGGAAATACGATGCAAAAATTGGCCCCCCGAGAGAGAGTCATTTGTTTTGACCCCTTCCCCAAATTAAAATCCTTAAAACTTTATAAAAATTTTATACAAAAAAAAAAAAAAAAAAAAAAAAACCAAAAAACAAAGAGAAAAAAAAAAAAAAAAGGGGGAAAAAAGGAGGGGGGAAACACCCTTAGGGGCTTTTTTAATAACAGAAAAAAACCTAATAATAAAAAAATTTGTCTTGTTTAATTTTTAACCCCAGCGGGAAACCCTCGTTTTTAAGTTCAAAAAATCCGGAGTTTCCCTACTCAAAAAATTTTAGGGTTTCAAATCCCGCCCCGCAATGAATGCGCCCACCTTTCTATTCCCAGGAAGGGGAAAGCATTTGGGGTTTTTTCCACCAGGGTTTTCAAAAAAAATTGTTTGGACCCCATAGAGATGCCAATGGTGTTTAAAATTTATGGGAATCAGATAGGTGACCCCCTTTTTTCCGAACCTTCAGGGGACAGGGGGTAAAAAACCGGGTATTGTACTTTACACCCTATCACAGTTTTACAATATACAAAAACGAATTTTTTAATTTCAGTTAATTTAAAACCCTTTTTATATTTTTAAAATTTCCCGTTGAAAGTGATGAGAATTGATTAGAATTTTTTTTGGCAATGTTCGCCTGCTGTTTAAACTTTTGTGGCCACATTTGTTAAAAACCCTTTCTGCTCAACCGGTGCCTCTCCAGAAAAACCCAAAAATAAAAAAGACTTTTGGTTTGGGGAAAGGTCCCCTTTTGGGGGCCCCTTTTAGAAAATATATCTACCCTTGGTGTCAACATTTTTTTGAATTTTTTCCGATTTTCCCGGGGGTAAAGGTAAAAGTCCCTGTTTTAGCTTTAATTTTTTTTTGAATTTTTGGAAATATATGTAGTACAAAAAGTGAACCATTTGTGGGGGGAAGTCCCACTCTGGTGAAAGGGGTTTTTATGAGTAAAAACTTTCCATTTATTTTCATAATTCTGTGTTCAGCAAAATGGAGATCTAAAATTTTTTATAAAACCTCTAAAAACCCAATTTGTTTTGCTTAAATAATTTGAAACAAACTCCCCCTCGTTATCGTTTCGTTTCTGGCAAAATTTACAAAATTTGCCGTTTTGGGAAAAGTTTTTTGTCACAAAGTTAGGGTGGCAGAATTTTGGGCCGGGAAAAGGGTGGGGATTCCCGGGAAAATCTTTTTATTTGGAAAACTTGGGACCCCAAATTTCCTGAACCCTTGGGAGTAAAAATCCCAAAAAGTTATTTTTCCTTTCCATATGTTTTATGTGAATTGGGAAATTATCGGATTGGTGTTAAGGGATTGAAAAAAACAATGACAGGGGATTTAAAGGGCTCCCCCAGACCGGGCGGGTATCTATATAAGGGCCAAAAAACCTGATCTGGGGGAGAAAAAGGGGTTTTTCTGAAAAAAAAGATGTAATCCTCCTCCCCGATTTTGGGCCCTGTAATTTTTTGGCCAGGGAAGGGGAGAATCTGGCTCCCTCGGGGTCCCCTTCTCTGTAAATAAAACCCCACCCTCAAAAAGGGAAAAAAAAATTAAGGGCCCAAAAAGGTATTTTTTTTAAAATTTCCCCTATGTATTGAACCCTTTCTCAGAATTAAATTTCTATTTCGAGATTAAAAAACCAAAAAACAAATTTTTTTTAATGCCAATGCTTTTAAAAGCCAAGTTTATGAACCCCCTCCTAGATGTGTTTAATTTGCTAGGCCAAAATTTTTTTGAAAAAATCATTTTTATAAAATTTAAACAGCTTTTCCCCGGGGTATAGAAACAGTAGTTTGGAAACTTTAGAAACCACCGGTCCCCAGGGGACCAAGGGTTTTTTATTTTAGGAAAATTTTAGGGGTTTAAATACTTTGCGGGGCATTTAGGGGCAAAAGGCTGAAATGGGGGGAGGAGGGAGATTCTATTATTTTCACCAATTTTAACCCATATTTTTGTTTTCCAGATTTTACCCCATTCATCAGACCATACAAATTTTGATTTATTTTAAAACAGGGTGGAAAGGGGGGTTTCCCGAAAAATTGGACAAATGCCGTTTTTTAAAAACACCCTTCAATTCTTTAAAATTTCGGATGGAGAAAAAAGGGCAATTTAAAGGGTTAATAATAATTAAAAATTTTAACCCTTCGGGCAGCGGACAAGGGTTTTGGGGCCGTAGTTGGTTTTTAAAAAACCCCGGGCTTATAAACGGGGAAAAAATTAAAAATTTACGGATGAGGACACTTTTTCTATCTTGGAAAAAGATCCACACCCGAGAATTCAGGGGAAAAATAGAAAAAATTTTAAAATGAGGGGTTTCCTTAAAAATTTTTTCAGAAGATTTTTGGGGCCCGAGGGGAAATGTTTGTGAAGAAGCCCAATTTTTGGCTATTTTTATTCTTTTCCAAAATTGCACAAGGGAAGCTTCCCCCCCGCCCCTTTTGCCCGATTGTATAAGGGGTTGGGTTTTAATGAGCGCCTGGTCAATGGCTAGATAGCAGTTACAACATTTAGTTGTCTCTTTTCCAGGGTACCTTTTGGGGGCACCCCCAAAATTGGGTTAATTTTTTATAGAACAATTTTTAAAAGGGGAAAAACCCTTTACTTGGGGGATCTTGCGATGTTGTGGGACTCATCCCTGTATTTCCTGACCTTGGGATTAAAAGCCCTTTTATAGGTTTTTTTTTCTCGCTTTGCAATTATTTTGTAGGAAATGGGCAATTTCAAGTGGATGTTACCAAAAACCTTTTTTTGGAATTAAATTTTTTTTCCTTTTATGGTGTGGGTTTTTTTACAGAGGGAAAGGGGGGACCCCCTTGGGAGCCGATTCTCCCCTTTTCCTGGAAACCCTTTTTTACTTTGGGCCCTTGGGAGGAGGAAATTTCTTTTTTCTTCAGATAAAACCTTTTCTCCCCAGGGTCAGGGGGGTTTTGGGGTTATTTTAGATGGGCCTTTCTCCCGGTTTGGGGGGGGGACCCTTTTACCCCCCTATTGTTCTTTCAATACAAATTAAAAACCCAAACCGTTTTAATTTTCAATTTTACAACCAAAATGGGAAAAGGGGGAAAAATTTAAAATTTTTGGGTGTTACTCTCCAAGAAATTCATGGCCCAAAGGGGTTCCCAAATTTCCCCCCCTTTTAAAAAAAAAGATATGGCCCGGGGAAAACCATCCTTTTGGCCAATTTTGCCACCCTAGACTTTTGGGCGAAAAACTTTTCCCCCGGCGGGGAATTTTTGAGGGGTTGCGCAGGGAAAATGTACGGTTAAAGATTTAGGGTTTTTTTAAAAATTATTTTAAACTAAAAAAAGAAGTTGGGCTTTAGAGGGTATAAAAAAAATTAAAATCCCCCAGTTGCCCGAAAACAGGAAATTTTGAATATAAAAAAGGAAAAAAATTTACTCTTTGGGGAAACCCCCTATCAGGTAGGACTTTCCCACACCCAAAGGTTTTCACTTTTTGTAAATACTAGAGTCCAAATTTTAACAAAATTTTTAAACTATAGTCCCCGGGGGGGAAAATTTACCTTTCTCGGTATCGGGAAAAATTTAAAAATGTTTTAGCACCCAAGGGTTTGAATTATTTCTAGAAGGGCACCCACATTGGGTCCCTTCTCTCACCCCAGTTTTTTACTTCTGGTGTATCTGGAGAGGGGACCTGGTTGAGCATAAGGGTTTTTAAAAAATGTGGCCCCCCAAAAGGGTGTACGCCCTGCGAAATTTCCAAAATTTAATCAATTTCCCTCATTTCCCAAAAAGGGGAAAAATTTACCCTTTTTAAAAAGGTTTAAATTTAAATGCAATTTGTAAATTCGTTGTTTTATATTTTAACTGTGGGTATGTGTAAAATACAATATGGGTTGTACCCCCCTGTCCCCGGGAAAGGGTTTGAATAAAGGGGAACCTATCTGATTCCCTTAAAAGTTGTAACACCCTTGGCATTCCCATGGTGTCCCAAACCCTTTTTCTGGAAAAACCAGGGGGAAAACCCCAAAAATGCTTTTTCTTTTCCTTTGGGAAAAGGAAAGGGGACGCATTCAATTTTCGGGGGGGGGATTTGACCCCTTTTAAATTATTGAGTAGGGAATCTCGCTGGATTTTCGAACTTTAAAACGAGGGGGTTCCCCGCTGGCTTAAATATTAAAAAGACATTATGTTTATTTTTAGGTTTTCTATGTTATTTTTAATGCCCTTTGGGATGTTTCCCCCCCCCCTTTTTCCCCTTTTTTTTTTTTTTTTTCTCTTTGTTTGGTTTGTGGGTTTTTGTTTTTTTTTTTCTCCTTGTTTTTTTGTTTTTTTTTTTTTTTTTTTTTTTGCATAAATTTTTTATTAAATTTTAAAGGAAATTTAAAAGTTGTGGGGGGAGTTCCCCAAAACAAAAGTGACTTCTCTCGGGGGCCCCTTTTTTTAAGGGGATGCCCTTTGTTGTGTAGCTCCGAAATAAGAAAGGTTTCTTTCGGGAAAACGTCAGTGTTTTTTTCCCAAAACCGTCATTAGTTTCCCCTCCCCCATGATGGGTGTTTCATTTTGGTTGTCTATAATTGTATTTTTTTAAAGAAGAATTAAAAAAGCATAAAAATTTTTTTAAAAAAATCCCGGGTGGGGGTATTGTAGCGGTTTCCCTGCTTTTTTACTGTGAAAAAATACATACAAAGGGCGATTATTGGTTAAAACTAAGCAACCTTTATCCGCATACCACCAATCCAAAAAATAATTTGGTGGACTCCAGATTTTAAAAAACAACCCAAAAAGTGAGTTTGTAACCCAATTTTGGATAAGTGCCCCTGAGGGCCTGAAGCAGACTATTCTTTAAAGTGTTGCGCCTGGTCTATGAATAACACCAAATGGTTAGTAGATATCTAATTATACAGTATGTACTAACGAACATGAAAAAGTTGTAGTATTGCACTAGGGAGAACTGTATCCTTTTCTGCAAGGCTATGTTGAAATTTTAAGACTATCAAGGCATTCTAGAGAAAAGTGTGCTGCCCAGAAAAGTTTCCCTGGCACTTTTCTTTGGTCCTCTAAAAGGAAATTGAATCAAAACAAACAGCTAAAAACATCCAATAATGATGAAACACAAAGCACTGGACTAGTCTGATCTAAATCCTATTCAGCATCTGTAGAAGGAGGTGTTTGTAGAAGGTACCCATCCAACTTGAGATAACTGACGCAGTTTGCTCACAAAAAGTGGGTTAAAATACACTTGGACAGGTATAGAAATCTCATTTAGAGTCACAGAAATCATTTTTTTTTACAGTGATGGACGACTTGTCTTTTTTTTAGCCTTACAAACTATGAAACTATGAAAAGGTTGCACAACAAAATATTAAATTAACAACAGCATTAATTTTATCCACACCGATTACATTACTTTGTTTATTAAAATGTTTCAGTTAAACTACAATTTATAAGAAATTTCTGTTTTTCATTAGTTGATTTTCATTAAATTAAAATTTTATAATTACTTATGACAGCTTTGACAGTACACACCATGATACCAAACAGCACAGTGACTACTTTTACCCTTTTAAAAAAAGCGATTATCGTTTTAAGCCCTTTGAACTTGTCACAGAACACCTTGAGTTAACATGTCCCTTTGGTCTTCTTATTTTCTATTCTTTCTAGGGGTACCATTTTTTACTTCAGACTAGTTTCATTTTTTTTAAGTTGAACCACAATTTAAATGTAATGTCTGATATTCATTTAAGTTATTACATATTTCAGTGACCATGGTAGCTTTTTATTTCTTGAACAGAATTATACCAACAATATGGTTCATGAGTGTAGATTTGGGATTGCCATAATTGTAAAAGTCCAAAAAAACAAAGATAACATGTCATATGTATTACACAATAAATACTGCAAAAAATGACATATTTGAATATATTGTATGTACCCTAAAAAGTATACATAAAGTGACCCGCCAAGACCAAGGCTACATTGACGAATTCATGGCTCTCAATGCATGGATTACATAAGAATGAAAAAAAATAAAACTGACTTCAACGGTAAGGCGTTAATATATTGAATTAGCTCCATCACCACAAATTATTATAGGTCACCCAACAAAAAAGATTTTTATCTATATACTTTATACTATGCCAAGAGTTACCAAAAAAATAAATTATTCGGTGATCTAAGACATCCTTGAAGAATTTCTTAAAGCTTTACAACTGTTTCATTTATTAAATTTTTGATAGTTTTTCAAAACTTACCCTAGAACAAATTCTTTGGATCCAAGGATAATTAGGTCTTGATTTCCTACTCTTTCCTTTTCAGTGAATAAATGATAAATTTTGAAGGTCAATAAATGACCGATAACTAAGCAAACATTATAACGAGACCTTAAGTCATTAGGCTGAACTTTTTAGAATGACTAATTCATAAAGCAGAGTTTTAAGGCATTTCTTATTAATAGTGAATTCAATTATCTAGTCCCAAAGATAAGGCATATTACATTCAATATAAACATGAGCGTATCATTTTTCCTGGGTACTCCTATTTATTTATAGCAAAACAAATCCTCAGCTATCATCAATGATCTCCCAATCGTGAAATTACTTTTTTCTATATTTCTTTACTACCTGGAGGATAGTTTTACCTGTTGTATTATACAGAAACATACTGTCAAGCATGCTAATTATTTAATTTTGTTTTTGCGCAGAATTTTGAGGATGACTAAGAGCAATTTAACGGTATTAAAATCAATAGTCTTTTACCATGTTTAGCTTTTGAGGTATTTTCCTTAAAGGGAATTTATGGCCTACATTTTTGTACTAATTAAAATCAGATATTTTTACTTTTTAACACCTTCCTTCATTTTCTGATTGTAGGCTTTTTTAACTATTTATTTTTTGTACATTATTATAGAGGCAGTTATTTGCCTAAGCTGCTGCTAATGTATTAAGATATATGCTTTACAGTATCTTAATGAACCTGTGAACACTAGCTACTTCATTAACTTTTATGAAAGAGTGTTCTATTTATGCATTGTGGACCTGTGAAGGCTTTAGGGATGGGAAGATGGGTAGCTGGGGACATCATCCATGGACTTCTATGGGAGAATGTTGTGGGCATGCCATGTGACCTATGCAGAGGTCAATGTGCAGGGTAGGGGGATGAGGGTTGTTGTGACCATCATCTATAAACTTTTATGGGAGGGTGTTGTGGACATGCTCTGCGACCTGTTCAGAGGAAGGTGGAGGAGGTGAGCCACTGGTAAAATTGGCTGCTACTGTGCCCACCGTCACTAAGGGAACTGGTGGGCACAAAACAATAAGTTACCATAACTTGCTGTTCACTGCCAGATGGTCCCTGTCATAAGATGACGTCACCTGTCACTAGGTGCCTGCTTGGTCCTGACACTGACTGGATGGGCCCGAAAGTGACAGGTGATCGGATATTATGGCTGTCGTATGCACCGATGTCCGAAACAGCAGGGCTGAGAAGAGTGTTAGGCCCTGCCCCTTCTCCTCACTGTGCTGTGTGAGGTGGAAGAACTATCCATATGGTGGTACCAGTAGCTTTGGAGGCAGCAGATAAAGAACCAAAGTCCCACTAGTAATTCTGGACTGTCTCTGCAGGGAAAGTAGGGAGAAAGATGCTGTCTGTGTTCTGTGCAGTGCAGGCAGCAGCTTCAGATGTTGTATTTATTTCTCTCATAGTTCCTCAAAAAGGGCTTTTTGCTCCATTAGACAGTGCTCTATCCCTTATAAGCCACCCAGCCCCTGTCTCATCCTTCCTCCCACTCCTTACCTCCAGTTACTGTTCCCCACTCTAAAAACAAAACTGCTCCCAACTCTGACCCCTCCAGCCACTGTCCCCCACCCACTCTGCCTCTCCAGCCACTGTTTGTCTCACTCTGAGCCCTCCAGGTGCTGTCCATCTTCCACTCTAATACCTCCAGCCACTGTGTCCCTCTACAACCCACTTACTCTGGCCCATTCAGCCACCCTCCACCCCCCACTCTGAGCCCTTCAGTCACTGTCTTCCTTCTCTTCCTGACACTCTGTCCACGTCATTCATTTCCCCTATCCCACCATGATACCTCTAGCCACTGTCCCACTCTGACCCCTCTAGCCACTGTTTCTTCCGTAGTCTGATCCATACTTGCCAACTCAGATAATAATTACAGTGGATTCTCAAAAAAACAAATGATTTAACAAAAAAATAATAAAAGTTGAGGGATAACCCCAATTTTTCCATAACCAACCAAGGTAAAACTAACAGCTGCAGCATGATACTATTAGAATAGAAAGATCTATGGATATTTGACCCTTCCTGACCTTAGAATACCAGCCTGCAGCCAAACATGAAGTGGATCATCATATTACCACTAATGATGGTATCCTGGATCTTTCCAGTACCCAGGGACTACCACAGTAGCAGCCATGGCAGCTGCTGCGTGGGTTATGACACATCCTGCCTCACAATGCCCTCAGTCCCAGAGTACCACTAATCCACCTGGTAAGCTTGGTGGACCCTAGTCATGACGTAGGTGGCATGATAACATCATATCATCACGCCGCCCATGCCATACTCAGAAGCTGGCCTCCTGCTTGTCGCATCAGTGTATCATGGAGAGAGGTGAGTAGTTTTTTCTTTTTATTACTAATACGGCCCTACCTACCAAGAAGGGGTCCACCTATAGCCTACTTACCAGGGGCCCACCTATAACCTATCTACATACCAGAGGCTCACTTATTGTCTACCTACCAGGGGCCCATTTATAGCCTACATACCAGGGGCCCATCTATAGCCTACCTAACTACCAGGGGCCCACCTATAGCCTACCTACCAGGGGCTCACTTATAGCCTGCTTACCTACCAGTGGCCAACCTATGGCCTGCCTACTAGGGGCCCATTTATAAACTACCTACCAGGGGCCCACCTATAGCCTTTCTATCTACCATGGGCCCACCTAGCCTATATACCTACCTATGTGGGGTCCACCTAAAGTCTACCTACCAGGGGCCAAACTATAGCCTACCTACCTATGTGGGGCCCACCTACAACCTCTATACTTAGCGACCTGGTGCACCCCTACCTACCTAGCTACCTGGGGCCCACCTATAACCTATTTAACCAGCTACCTGGGGCCAGAATTTGTCAAATACATAACTGACAATGACAATGATTTGTCTTTCAATTTTGAGTTGCAGAATAGTAAAATTTCTTTATTGGGCCTATGTCTCATGTGAGATTCACACACAAGCAGGATAGAGACTTTTTCTAATAAAAAAGCCTATTTTGGGTAATTCTCCATGCAAATAGCTGTGGTACATTATCTACTGGTGGGAGAATTTATTAGAGCCAAAAGAAACTGTAGTCAGGGGGAAAGATTATACTAAGGATAAAACTCATAATCAGAAGACTACAGTGTCAAGAATATAACATGGGTACATTGAAACGAGCAGTTGACAGTGGAGAACAAAGGTAGGAAAGATTTGATATGTGGCATAAAACAATTAAGATTTAATTACACTAAATATAATGTCTACTTTGCCACCCAATATAGTGTCCAATATCCTCTAATAATGGATATAATCTGCAAATATGTATCTGTTCTATCTGTAGACCATATTTTGAAAGATATACTAATACAGGGTTGTAAATTTATATTGCGAAAACCCAGGAAAATAGGTAATGTTGTTACACCTATAGACATTGCGTCAATGGGCCAGTCTCAACTGGGCTTAGTTTGAAGGGTAGTTATAAATGCGGTAGAGATCGCTATGGTCTGTGTACCTGTATTGAGAGAACTACACATTTTACATCAGTTTCCACACAGAAAACCTGGATACAAGCTTTTAATAACTGCCGAAGTAAGTTTGTTTTATATATATGATCTGATTTTATACACAATGCAGCATTCAATATGTGGGTTGTACGACCAGACACTTGCATAATAGAATACCAGAGCATATCTATCATGCACCGCATTTGACTATGTGCCACATGTTGGGATCGTCTAAACATTCCGTGATGGTCATGCAGGTAATTTATCTAAATTTAAAGTCTGTTATAGAAGAAGTGTACAAATCAGTCCAGGGAGATAATTGCAGAGCGTCACTTAAAGGGGTTTTGCCACAATGTACTATTGACGTGGTATCCTCCAAAATGGGTATTTAATCACTTTTCTAAATATATGTGATTAAAAAAATTGCAGCCTGAGAGAGCTACAGGCTGTCTTACCTGCCTTTAGTTACTTAAAAGCTTGCATTGGATACGACCAGGCAGAGTGACAGGAGCTGCTGGCCAGACTTGCACAGAGCACACTTCATATCTGATGAAAGGGAACGTGAAGAAGCTTTCAAGGGGCTGGGGAGAAATAAGTTGTCTTTTGTATACAGAATCCACTAGTTGTGGTGTGATTATCTGAGTAGATCCCTGCCTGCTTTATCTGATGACAGGGAACATGAAGGAGCTTTCAAGATGCTGTGGAGAAAGGTGTATACAAAATCCACTAGTTGTAGTGTGATTATTTGAGTGAACATTGCACACGATCCCTTATGCATGGCTCTGTGCTCTAGCAGTCTCTCTCTCTCTCAGCTCAGCTTGTTTACTTTTGCTTCTTAGCAGATAAGGCACTTCCTGGCAAAACCCCTTTTAGAACTGTGAAGCTTTCTGGATATTAATCCCCGACATGGATATCCTGGGGGTTAAACTATATAATGTGTGTGTATAATGTATATTATATATATAAAAATATATATATAATATATATTATATATAAAAATATATATATATATATAATATATATATATATATTATGTGTTGGTATAGTGTTTTGTATAAGTTAATTCATGCTAATTTGTATTTCTGTCTTTTGTTTTTTCAATTGACCTTGTGAGGGTTAATTTACACCATTTTTGTGTTCTAATTGTGGAACTTACTTAAGGGAATTTCCCATTCTATAATATTATGTTCACGACTAAGAGCCTTTTGAGTAGGCTTGAAGCGTGTAGACATATCATGTGTCTGTTTTTTTATTTTTTTATTTTTACTCATGTTTTCTTAAGAAGATACAATAAAGTGCATTATTTTTATTCTTATCTGCACGGGTGCTGGAGAATTTGTGCTCTTCGGGACAAGTCCCTGGATGTAACTGCACTGCAATCAGTTATATGTCTACAGATCCTGTGTACACTGGTATCTACCACTATATGGTCACTGTATGGAGGTAATTTACAGTCTGCGGAGTCTGTGTACAAATAATATCTACCACTATATGGTCACTGTATGGCAGTAATATATAGTCTGCAAAGCTAGGGGAACAACTGTTATCCACCACTATATGATCACTGCACGGAGGTAATATACAGTCTACAAAGCATGTGAACAAATGGTGTCTAGAACTATATGGCCTCTGTATGGACCAGGAAAGCTGAGTGATGCCAAACCCCTCATTAGCTTTCTTTCAGAGCTGTTACACAGTTGGGTGTAGTAGGCATGACATTTTGTGAAGGGGTGTGTGACTTGATAGAAAGTCACAAGGGGGAGGGGGAGGGACTCAAAATCAGATGAGTATTTAGACATGAGTCATGTGTCTGTACACTTAGCCCACCATGACATTTTAGTATGTCATGGCAGCGCTAAGAGTCTATGGAGCGGGTTCAGTGAGTGAACCCACTCCATATGCTGCAGGTACCAGGCCATAGAAACAGCTAACATCAGCTTGTAACAGCAAAGATTGGAGTCTGCTTTCATCTCTGCTGCTAAACTACTTAAACGTTGCAGTGATCATATTTGCCTTATGTAAATGAATGCTGTGCACTGTTCCTCTCACAGATCATCCACCCCGTGGAGAGATAGTGTGATGCTGATCAGTTGATATGGCAGCCAGAAGCCTAATGAAGGCTTTCATGGCTGCCATCTTACTGCACCATTTTTGTACACCCTTTTGCATTGTTTGCATAGACAATCATAATGTTACAGAAAGGATCAGTTCAAGATAAATATGAATGGTATTTCATGGCTCCAGACACTTAGGTCTACATTGCCTGTTTCTCATAAAGAGGGGTATAACACACAAAATCATTGAGACAACCTAGATAGCTATAGTACTTGTGAATGAAAATGACTCAATGAGCTAATTATTAATCCAATTAGAATTCACTAGTGTATAAAAAGTCCTGTTCATAACAGAGAGAACATAATTGCAAACTGTAGGGCAACAGCCCCATTTTGATAGGTGCAATTAATCAGTTAATGCACACAGCTGGCAAATAAAAAAATATTTGCACAAGGCAACCAGGGATAAAGTGTATATCAGTAAGAAGGTTAACCGTGGTGGGAAAAAAAGGTTATTCATGAAAAAAACAGATACAATTTAGCTGTTCATTCAGTCCTAGAGGTGCTTGAGTTTTAGTGTAAAAATCCAAAAGTACTCCTTTTGTCATAGTTGTTAGTTAACAATTCCCCTACAAATGGAAGGGCTATTCTGTCAATGCCTATCCACTTGAGACATTTGGGGCGACATGTATGATTGGGCATTCTGCCTGTTTTCAGTCGTATACTGTGCCTCACCGTGCCGACTCTGCTGTCGGAAGCTCAAATGCGATGTTGGCGCAAGCTTCGCCACTTCGGAATGCGCCTAACATGAAGGGGAGTGCTGTGGGCGTTGTGGGGTGGGATGCATCACATTCGAATACTCCGATGCATGTAGGAATGCCGGTCGGCAAAGTGAGGCGCATTACAGCTCCGACAGGCAGACCTAGTTCAATGTGGTCTACCTGAGTCGGATGAGGCGAATTGAAGCTAGAACTTATTGGAATGGGGTAAAATATGCTCTGGGTCTACTGTTACAACAGTGCACTAATAAAAATGAGTTGTCTATGAAATTATTTAATTAACAAAGAGAAATATCAAAGTTGTATAAAAACTATTTCAATTGTTTGAAAAAGTTGATCATTTAAAATTAAAGGAAATATATATAAGATCTCAAAAGAAAGAAATCTCAGCTCTCAGCTCCGTGAGGCGTGGAGTATTATTAAATAAAAATTATTAGGTGTAATACATTTTCTGTAAAAGAGCTGAAACCTTCTAAAAACTAACATAAATAAAATGACTAACAGCACGTTTGGCGCCGTGACCGGCGCTACATCAGGAATTGGGATATTGAAAATTGCCGGGAAAGACAGTAATTTAAATTCTGTAAGCTCTTCTCATTGGTCGGCAGAAACCAGCCAATCAGAATAGGAGCGACAGTGAACCATTATAACCTATGGAGTAGTATTGATCAATCAAATGAAAAGGTGGGACATTTCAAAATACATTAAAAAATGCAGAAAAGAGCTGGTTGAACGAGCGGGGGCATGGCTATCCTGGCCAATCAGAGTGCGAGCTACTTTGTTCCATTGTAGTCTATGGAGAGATCGGGACAATATAAAGTATATGTTTAAGAATTTCCCATAGAAGGGATAAGGATGAACTGATTGGTTGAAACCAGGCGGCAGATATGAATCCACCAATCATATGTAGTGCGTCAATTTTAAGTTCATTGAATTCATTTTTATTTGTTTATTTTCGTTACACCCATATTATTGATCATTTTATATACACATCGGTACAACTTTGGGAGTCTAATCATTTTATTTCTGCCATGTACAGTTTTATTATAGATTGCATTAGAAAACCCATAATAGCGTTGTTCGCTTTCCCGTTGGCCCAAATAATCGCTCCTCTTTTAACTTAGCCAATCACAAACAGAGCTCTCTCTGCATTTTTTTCCCCATAGAATTCTATGAGATAGGTAGCTCACCCGGTGATTGGCTAAGTAGGATGAGCCCCTCTTCCCCCCCAACCAATCACAGTACTAGAATATTTCCCCATAGATAGTAATAACTTTTATGGCGCCCTTCTATCGCACCCTTTTTGCTACACTCAAAATCAACGCACTACATATGATTGGTGGATTCAAATCTGCCGCCTGGTCTCAACCAATCAATTCATCCATATCCCTTCTATGGGAAATTCTTATACATATACTTTATATTGCCCTGATCTCTCCATAGACTACAATGGAACAAAGTAGCTCGCAC